>JAYMTF010005648.1:0-11271 GCA_036897485.1 Pelargonium nanum | reverse complement strand
ATCAAACGTTGGATAAAATATTATAGTGGATTTCAATATCCAATCCACCTCTATATCCATACAATCAAACATTACCTTAGTGACTAACCACTTTATTTGATGTAAATCACATTCTGAATTGATAGATAGATAAATAAAGATCACGCACAAAATGCAATCTAAGATTTCCAAAGGTAAAATTTCAGATGTTTTGGGGATTGTGTATGAACAATGGCAAATGATACAACCTCTAACAATTGTGATATAAACATGCAGATTCTGTACGGTAAAATTGCTAGAATAGAAGTATGATCATCGAAAATTTGATACTAAATAAGTATACAAACCTCAGACAACAACTTCTCTTCCTTGTGATACAGATTCGAAAGCTCTCCCGCCAATTCGGAATGCTTTCTCCTGTTCATTACACGAACATAATAAATGATTAAAAATGGTGATAAGAAGAGAACAATGGACCATTTACCTACATGATACTACCTTGAAACATCATCAATCAACCTATGTCACGTATATCATTCTTCTCTCTTTTGTTCTATCTTAATTTATTCAAAACTGTAGGTTATATTCTCAAATAAAATGTAACAGTAATACCTAAGGGAATGAAGGTCGAGATGAATGTGAGCCTCATCTGATGTTACTTGAGACTTAAGTGTCACAAGAATGGCTTGCTGCTTGGCGTTTTCTACTTGAGCTTCTACCCACTGCCTTTCACTCGTACCAAATCTGTGAGCAATAAACAAAAATGATGTCCACCAGAAAATTTAAAATTTTGATGGGACTTTCTAAGCGTTCACACTGTCCTTTACCACAACTAAAAGCAAAAGGGCAGAATCTTCTTTACTGTCTCATAACAATCATTAGTTCTATAAACAAAGGAAAGCAAGGTAATTTTAAAAAAAACCCGTACATAGAACGAAGCCGCTGTAATTCAGATACTCGTTGGTGATGGGACTTTTCTATATCTGCAGCGTAAGAAATAAAAGAAAAGAAGTCAAATGTTGCCAATTGGCGATCACAAAATGCAAGATCTGGAATATGTATTTAAAAAAAGCATTAATATAACCTAGTAAAAAATGCTCCATATATAAAAACCTTGAAATAAAACAACATGAAACAGAACTGATATTGGGAGAAAAGAGAATCCGTTGAAGCAATAGAAAAGAATACCTCGTACTAAGATATTTGAAACATCATCAAGACTCACCCACGAACATTTAGATTTTCCCTCCTCAGCAACTAACCGAAAAGGACCCTGATTAAAGTAACAAAATAAGTGTTGCAAAGCTACAAATAACAAATTCCATAAGATAAATATTTATCTTCCATTCATCAGCCAAACATGTTATAAGTTAGTGGCATAAAGCAGTAAAGTAGTTAATCATGAGGTAAAATAGAGAAATCTGTTTCTTAAGAATCACTGGTGCACTATCAGACATCACCAGAAAGCTGAAAAGGAGGGTGGGGGATTATCACAGAACCATCCACTTCCTCATTTATTTTCCATACTTTTGAGCACTCAATATTGCAAAAGAAAATATGAAAACTGACCAACCATAAGAGACCTCAGTAAATTGGAAGCAACTTATTTGTTATGTTCACCGCATTCATTCCATCAGTATTACGAAAACCCAAACATATAGCTCCATATTTATACTTTCATTGTTTCAAAATTCAAATACTAGCAAACCTAGTTATATTTCAAAAGCTTTCATGACTTAGAACTTGTTATTGCAACAGAAACATTTCAATACCCCGCTTAAACATCACTGAGAGCTTATTAGAGATAAAATCAATTTGACTTAAATTTACATCATAATTTACAAAAGGGTTAATATACTAGTAGACTAGTAGTAGAAACCAAAATTTAAAATTTATTAAGTAGTTGTTCATATATACATACCGTGTCCAGTTGCTTAAGAAACCACTGATTTAGCTCTTTAATGCAAGATGAGTCCCCAAGTAAGTACGGGTGGAAATCCGAGTAAGCTAAATAGATTCCGTCCTCTGCATATATATAAAGTCCGAGTAAGCTAACAAACCACTATACATTCTTTCATTTTTCTTCCAGTTGAGCTTGAACAAGTCCTATTTCATTGACTCGTAGTAGTATTGAGCAATTTCAACAACATTAAGCATGCATTATATTTTTGTTTGCACCAAACTAGGTCAACATATCAAATCTTGCAATGGCAAAATTAGGTCAGGCTGGCTTAGGCCAAAATGTTACTCATTCACTTACAAAAGAAAAACTCAAGAGCCCATTAATTTTGAAAAGGGTCCAAGTAAAATTACACAAATCACAACTATACCAAGGAATGGTTATTAGGAAATGGAATTAAACAAGCATGTCACTCCAAATGTAGTAGATGGCCTGTGTGCAAAATAAGTATAAAATAACAAAGGAATATAGTACCATCTCCAGAATGATAATGAGCCAGTTCCTGTGCTGTAGAAGAGATCCTTCCAAGTACTGCATTCATCTATGTTGTAATGAAAGGTTAAAAAAAAATTAGAGAACAGAAGGAACTTCTGAAACAATCAAACAAAAATGAGTAGGAGGACTATCCTAATTGAAAGAAATACTCATCAGTTGAAGTTTCTAGGAATTTCAAGAGTAAAAAAAAAACATTGATAATTGCTATAAATTATTGCACCTGTAAATTTCTTGTTGAAAGGCTATCATCTATAGTTGTTAAGTGTCCATTGACAATAGCAGTAGCGGCGACTCGTGCTCTTCTTCCTTGGATCAAAGCCGAAGCCTGACCAGTGAGCATATCAAATTGTGACTGCAGCTGTGTAAGCTGTCTTTGCAACGCCAATGCTTCAGTTTTATATGCTAGAGTTGCATCCCTACCAAAAGGATGTAAAGTATCCGTCACCAATATGACTTTCCAAAGACTCACTACTCACTACCAGGAACAAGACAGCATACGACCTCTTGGAAATATTAATCAAGTGGCAATTGGTTCCACCTCTTAACACATATCGTTAAACTTTGTGACTTTGTTAAGGAAAATCATATACATACAATCAACATAACTAGTAGTACCTAATATCTTTCAATCCTTCTTCAGCTCCAAAAACAGCCTCCTGGTTGTCTCGCCTCGTAGAAAAGGCTGAAATGCTATCAAAAGCGAAGTCCAGATCCTCCCCCTGTGAAAATTTATGAATCTCAGTGTAAAATGCACAAAAGCCGAAACAGTAACAAAATGCGAGAGCCTCGCAAAGTGCACAAAAAGAAAAGCTCACAATTCACCAAGCCTACTGTAACATACCTCCAATAGCTTCCCCTCTTGTAAAAACTGCCCGTAGCTATACAGCAAATCAAAGCAATCAGTTAAAAAACACATCAAATTCAAACTAAAAACTAAGAACTGCATAGAGCTGAAAATGTCATGAAACTCAAAATTCAAAAATCTAAAAAGTGAGAGAATGTGTGATGCTATGAGAAACGTAACTGAGAGAGCTCGGGGAGGGAGAGGACGTTGGAGGGACGGAGGCTGGAGCAGATCCAGTCGAGGATGGGGCGTGCGTCGTCGTATTGGAAGGGCCATTCGAAGCTGTCAGGGTCCAAGGTCTCTGCTCCTTCGTACCCCAATTCGCCTAACAATGTGCACAGCTTTGCTCCGCTCATCTTCGCTCTGCACTCAGATCTTCATCGATTCAGAGAATGTGTTTTCGAAACCGATTGAGAGAGAAGAGAAAGAAGATCGATGATGGGCGTTTTGGCGCCGGCTTGAGAGAGAAAATGATTTTCTGCAATTGCCAGGGCCGTGTGCTTTTGTTAGTTGTACGTTGTGGACAGATTTGTCCTTCTGGTTTAAGAACCAAGGTACAGGTAGGAGATGGGGAATTTGAAAATGGATAGCGGATACGGATCCAGACGCGGGTTTGGACCGTGAAGGAAATGGGTGTAACTGAATAACAGTAACTAATCGAGTAACATACTGATACTGCCTGTTACGATGGATTTTCCCGGATCCAAGTCGGACCGAGGTCACCCGAATTATTCATGGGTACGGGTACCCGGATGGTGAGCTCTCACATTGGCCAAATCAATTGGAAAATTTTGAATTTTATTTCCGCCACCAACCTTGGTTGGCAGAGCTCTTTTCTGTATTTATTTGAAATTACTTGAACATCCATTAAAAAAAATTACACGTTTACAAATTTAATTACTTTAAAATATTAATTACACATGAATTTACAATAGTGTCTTTTTTTCTAAACAAGTTGGCTACACATGTCTTTGTAATAAGTTATTTAATATTTCTTAAATTTGTTGTAACACATGTGCATGATGATAAAATAGAAGTATACAATAGGGCAAGTGGTTTAAGACCCTCATTTTGATACTGATGCAGTGTTAAGTAAAAATCAGACTGCTCCAGCTCTGCAGTGTCCTAAAGAGTTTCCAAAACAGTAATAAAGTCCCTGTTTGGTGATTGAAGGAAGCAGTATAGGTTAAAGGGATTGATATTACAAAAATGGCAGAGACATTAGCTGCTTCAATAGAATCCAGGAGGAACAACAAATCATACACAAAATTGTAGACATGAAAACTTATACTCAACTCAGAATCTATTATCCAGAAGTCCTGCTCAGAATCACAAAGAAGCTGATGCTTGGAAGTAGAAAACACCACCTCTCCATTTTTACCCCACCAGGTTAAGAAAGACTAGTCCTACCAGCTGCTTTACTAGCCATGGACTATTCTGCCTAGCTTAGGAACCATTTAGTTTAATTAAAAGGGAGGACCAGAAGTTGCTGAATGGAAGCAATTTAGTATGGCGGTCCTCTTAGTCGGAGTCCTCTTCACTCTGGCCAAAGTATTTTTGAGGATCAAACGGCCTGTTCCGGGAGTCTGGTTCATGATGTGTGTGAGAAGTGGCTCCTCTATTCATGGGTGCAAGTGCTGCATTTGAAAATAAACTTGTAAAATGCATAATAGAGTTACATGTATGGGGAACACAATTTGAAAAAGATTGAAGCTCTTAAATATGCAACAAGCCCTGCATGTTCATACGGGGACTTTCGTGCTCCGTAGGAATGATAGTATAAAAATTTGCCGCTATAGATAACACATAGATGGCAATTTGTGTCCAAGCATCTCCCCAGTGATCAATCACCATCACGCAACAGATTCATAAATAATTTGGTGCTGCACTGGGGAGACAGTTTCACAACTCCATTACAACACTCTAGGATGCAGTACAAGTACCATTTCTTCGTGTTCTTCCTGAATAACTCAACCTCTAAGCTAAAACTATTTCACATACATCGAAGGAAAACATAGTCAAGCTCCAACTATACTGCTTTAGTTGTTTTTAAGCTCGGCATGTACAACAAATATACTTCATATCCTGATTTAGGCAATTGGAGGGGTGAAGCCAATGGCAAAAATATATTAAAAAGTTCAACAAGAACCTACCATTTTGTCGCAATCTTTGCTCTCTGTCATACTCAAACTTATCCCGAACTCGGTCAACCTTTTCCCATGTATCACCGTCACCTTGCCTAGTCCTTGCGAAACCTTGGCTCTGCATACCACCTTGCCTAGTCCTTGCAAAACCTTGGTTTTGCTTACCATCACCTTGCCTAGTCCTTGCAAAACCTTGGCTTTGCATACCGTCACCTTGCCTAGTCCTTGCAAAACCTTGGCTCTGCATACCGTCACCTATCATATTCCTTACAAAACCTTGGCCCTGCATAGTAAAAATACCTAGTCATACGTGTGGTACTGTTACCATCATGCATATATATAAAAATATATATTTTAGAAAAACTCATTCATAACATGATTTTAAAGATAAAATATAGCATGATATAGCTTCTTTCTAGAGTCTAGACGATGGATTATTTAAATAAAAAGATAAACAATATTAGGCAACAAGTACACCATAGCACCGATACGGCAATACAAGCTTCTGAAATGATAAAAATAATAACATAAAAAGTAAAGGATAGGAACTACATGCATAATATTTCAAGCACAAATCACCATTAGTCCAGCATAGCAGTTGTTCTAAACAAGTAACATATGTCAACCGAATAGCCATACTTCTTTAATTACATTCCTGGTTTTAACAGAGAATGATACAACACAAGAAGTTATATACACATCCAAAGTCCAAACAAACATATAACTTGTTTAAAACCGGCATGTGAATTCTACAGCAAAAGTCACACCTCACAGACAACATTCATCTAAATCCTCTTCATTTGGTGTATTTTAAACCAATCACCAAAACTATTTGCGACTTAGCATGCATTTCAATTTGGAGCAACAGTCATTCTTCAGTTCGAAATCTATCAAATTTAAGCGAAGCCATAAAATCACACATGACTTGATATGATTTCAAAATTATATTGCTCTCCGCTTCTGCATATAAAACACACTTCAACAATTTCATTAGAGACTATACCTTAAGAAACACAAAACAATCCATGTGGGGAAAGAGATTAATCGTCATTATACCTTCAATTGCTTGGAATAGGACGGTTTGCCGCTCCTGAAGTAAAAGCAAAAAGACAGTACCAGATACCAATTAGGTGCATTCTCATAATCTCATCATCACAATACCCTAATTCTCAACCATTTTCCAATTGGAACATGAACCACAAGCTGTGAACTAAGAACAGTATAGAACAGAACCTGTATGGATTGAAATCTCCATCATCGTCATCATCTTCACCAGACTCATACTTTGCGTGATCAATTGCAATCTTCTTGGAGTAGCCCTCATCCCAGTACAGCCTCTCCCAATTCTCTCTGAGCTCTTCATATAATTCCATATACTGCCTACACCAACTCTCTTGCTCCTTCCATCCCAAAAACAAAAATCGGTATCAATCTCAGACCTGAGCAAAATTATTGAACTAATTGAAAGGTTGTGAATGAGAACAAACCGTGTCCTTGAGAACAAGGCGAGTGCGGCGCATGTACTGTTCGCGGAGCTTCTTCCGGCGCCAGTTGGGGAAGTTTTCTCGGGGGACGGCGAAACGCTCACGCGGTGGCACGTGATCGCCGATCTCGTGCATCTCGGCGTCGACTATCCACCACTCCGATTTTTTCTCCGGCTTCCGCAGCAGCGCCGGCAACGGCCTCGGCTTGCGCCGCCGGGACGGAGCAGCGTGGTATTGAGCATGCCGGAGTTGGTTTCCGGCGGAACGGAAATGCGAGGGTAGGGTCTGGAGCCGCTTCGCGAGTGAAAGCATGGGTGCGGCTATTGGAAGTACTCGAATCTGCTCCTCAAACGACCCCTGAAAAAAATAAAATAAACACGTGTCAAAATCCAGGTGATTCTGCGAGGAAAAACTCCAATATCAAGACAAGAGCAATCCAACGGTCAAGATGTAATCTACACTGTAGCACCGAAAACAAGTAGCACGCACCCAGTTGGTTCTTCGCTTCGCGCCTTTATTCAGTTGAGATTTTCGCAGAGAAAATCGAAGCAAAGAGAAGAGAGAAAATGTGTGGAAGAGGTCGATGTACTCTCAGAGCCGATGACATCCCCAGGGCTTGCCACCGGAACTCCGATCCGTCCCGTTCCGTTAACATGGATCGGTAACCCTCATCGTTCTCTATGATATTTGTATCGGTGTGTGTATATGTATAGTTGGGACTGAGGGAGTAGAATTTATTTTTTCGATTTGGTCGTAGAAGAAGAAGAAGAAGAAGAAGAAGAAGAAGAAGAAATCTAAGTATTAACTGTGGAACACCTAATCGTTTTCATAATTTTTTTCCAGAGAAATGGAAATTTCACTTTGGAGTGAAATTAAAATTGCAGTAATAGGGGTATTTTAGCGGAGAGGTTGATTTTGATGATTGATTCTGGATATTATTGCAAATCAGTGGATTTAAAGCTTTATATATATATTGTGTAGAGAGCTATTTTGTTTGGAAGAAATGATTTGTTTGAAGTTGCTGATTCGTACTCACTGAAATTTGAACTAATTTCAGGTACCGTCCGTCGTATAATGTTTCGCCTGGGTCAAATTTGCCTGTCATTCGTCGAGAGAATGGTTCTGGCGATGAAGGCTTTGCTGTTCATTGCATGAAATGGGGACTAGTTCCTAGTTTCACAAGGAAAACTGAAAAACCTGATCACTACAAGATGGTATTAGTGATTTTGTGACTTCATTCGTGTTACTGTTATTCCATATTCCTTGAAACGCTAATGGATGAATGCCTAACTAGATACATTATGAATTTTAGCCAGTATTTTAGCTTGTTGTGTTTTCGGAAGAAATCATATTCCCTATATGTTCTTATGATTGTTCTGTGTTGTGTGTTGTGCTTATGATGTTTGTCATTTGTGTTTCACTGTGCTCACAAGACAATTAGATATTGTTCTTCTTGTTTTGCCAAAGCGATTGTTACATTGATCAATGTTGTAGAATATTTTCATAATTTGGTATGTATATTACAGTTCAATGCACGATCCGAGTCAGTATCTGAAAAGGCTTCTTTTCGTCGTCTACTTCCAAAGAGCCGTTGCCTTGTTGCATTTGAAGGGTATGTCTAGAACTATGGACTATATTAATGATGTTATGCACATTGCTGGAGTAGATTCTTAAACTTCTTAATATTGAATCCAGATGCTTATGCAGCTGTTCTTACAACATTGTTCTAGTTCACCTTGCTTGACCTTGACGCATTTTAAAGTTCTGCATATGTATGTTTTGACAAAAAAGTTAAATTCTATATTGTGACTTTAATTCTCAGATTTTATGAATGGAAAAAAGATGGCTCTAAAAAGCAGCCTTACTACATTCATTTCAAGGATGGTCGGCCTCTCGTGTTTGCTGCTCTTTATGATTCTTGGGAAAGTCCTGAAGGTGAGCCAGTTCACTCACACATTTGAGTTTGTGAGTATGTGTGTTTAAAATTTAAATCTTTTCATAGCTGCGTTCACATTTCTGTATAGAAGTGAAGTAATTCACGAATGTATTCATGTCCAGGCAGTCTATTTACTGTTTGCATCTTTTATTATGTTTCAAAAACCTTGAGCTATTCAGTATAACTTTGCTTATTTTTACCTTTCCCTAAAGATAAAGGGCTTATGGCTGATTCATCCCGTTTATGCTATCTTTTTAACATAAGCCTTTTCATGTAGGTGAGGTGCTTTACACCTTCACTATATTAACAACTTCTTCGTCTTCAGCTCTACAATGGCTACATGGTGAGTTATACCTTAATTAAGTTCCTTTTTCTAGTATCAACTTTTGTCTTCTGCCTTGGAACCATCTAACATCAATGTGAAGTTTTTCACCATATAATCATATCCCTCGGATTCACAGTTCACACATACACAGTGTAACATCAAATCTCAACTTCTTTTTCTTGAAGTCTCTTTTATGGTGGATAGTATCACTAATAGAATTTGAGCTGTTGATTGAAGGAGTATGTAGTTAACTTGTCAGTCCTAAGGTAACCAAACCAACATTTATCCGTATAAAATTAATTCCTACATGCACAGGCCTTGCTTCCACATTTCCCATGTAATCATGTTTCCATATTGGTTCCACCTCGTGAGTAACTCGACTTTCAGTAAAACGTTCCTTGCATTAAGGTGTAAGTTTGTCCTCAAGACTCCAGTCAAGTCATTATCAAAAAAATTGTTGGTCAACTCATAAGATTTTGGCATAGTTAATAATTTGACTTGATGTAATGCCTCTTAAGGAATTTTATCATAATGACTTCCAAGTTCCAATCTTGAACTACACATTCACATCATCACAAACAAAGCATGTAAAAACAAACTACGAACAGTGGTATGTTTTCCATGTCATCTCATAAGAGAGGAAGTGTTAGATTTCTTGACTCCTTTGTATATATCTGCATTCCATAACTTTGCCAAAGATAACATTAATTTCTTTGATGTGCCATTATAGACAGGATGCCTGTTATTTTAGGTGACAAGGGATCAACAGATGCTTGGCTTAATGGGTCCTCGACTTCCAAATTTGATTCACTGCTCAAACCATACAACGATGCAGATCTGGTAAAATCTGTCTACATAGAAATAGCAAGCATCCAACCCCTTGCTTATACTTTTTTCTTAATCTTCAGGTGTGGCATCCTGTGTCAACTGCCATGGGTAAACCATCTTTTGATGGACCAGAATGCATTAAAGAGGTGTGTTAACTATACTATTCCTATTATGCAATGTAATGTATAAAGGGTTCATTGACTCTTTGTACTACAAATCTATTGATAGACTTTGGATAAATCAATATTCCATTTACAAGTCCTTTATCGAAAATGGAAAGTTTTAGCAAAGCGTCTCAATACTGATTTATCAATGGGTTCTCTACTGATTTATTGCTCTAACATTGAAAGAATGATGCTATAATTGCAAATACAGCTGAAACCAGAGGGGAAGAATCTAATCTCAAAGTTTTTCTCTACAAAGGGAGTAATTAAAGAACAAGAACCAGCTTTTGACAAGAAAGTTTCCTCTGATGAACCTATCAAAAATAACATGATAGGAACCTTAAAAGAAGAGCCCGAGACTGGAGACAGTACAGAACTTCCAATTCCCATTGATAAAGGAGACAATGACTCAAAGTCTAGTGTTTCTACCCTTCCACAGGAGGGACAAGCAAAATTACAACCAAAGCGGGACTATGAAGAGTTTCTAGCCGATACAAAGTCAGCAATAATGTCTCCAGAGAAGCCCGGGCCAAGTCCAATGAAGAAGAAAGGAAACATTAAGAGTGCAGGTGATAAACAACCAACCCTATTCTCATACTTCGGTAAAAGCTAGTCCTTGCATTAGATTTAGTCGCAAAAACTCAACAACTGACAACAGTAGTGTCTGAAGGAGTTACAAACCTGCAAGCCTCTAGCAATCAATTGAATTTTTGTACTACTAATCTGTATGTCAAACAAATGTTGATTTGGTTTATGCAGCTTTAAAACATTTCCTAGGCATTAATATTGCAAATTCTCATCACATTTTCTTTGCAAACCAAATGCAGATCATGCATAATACATACTTAGAATTCTAGATTCAAGCATCGATTACGATAATATGAACAATCCAGGTAAAGCTTACAAAATCTATATAGATAAGGAAGCAAAAGTGGACTATGCTAAGCAACAAAATTTCAAATATAGTTCAGCTCCTTAGTATGATCAAGTACCTCCACTGCTAGTGAGAATCGAAGACAAAACTCCGAGAATCGCAAATGCCAGAAGAGGACTCACATCCAACGAATTGAAGAGCGGCGGAATCACGTTCCGGAAGAGGTTCAGATACGGAT
>JAYMTF010005647.1:0-11272 GCA_036897485.1 Pelargonium nanum | reverse complement strand
ATTCTTCTCACATAAATTTATAGAGACAAAAGATGTTAAGCCAATAATTATTTGGTTTTGGCTAATTCACTAAAGAGGTTCGATATTTCATTAAGACAAAAGATGTTATTGTTGTTGTTGTTATAAGATTGTATTAAATTTAATCAATTCGAGTTTGATTCAAAGCAAATAGCTATTCAATTATTTTGGTTAACTTCCTTCAAAAAAAAATTATTTTGGTTAACACAATTACAATAGCCTCTCATTATGATTAGAAAATAGCTTCCATATATTGTATGAGTGTATTGAATCTAATTAATTCAAGTTTAGAATGATTTGTTCCCTCTTAAATATATTTTGAACCTTTTGGTGCATGAATGCTAAATAAAATTGTGAATTGCACAATTCAAATTTGGTTTAGTTAGGGAAATTAGTAAGTGTTGTGAAATCTCATAATTAATTAGCACAATTCTCTTCCTTGTGTTTGAATATGCATGCACATATGTTACTTACTTTGACCCTAGATGCAAATTAGTATGCTACTATAAATTTCAGTGCATGGATCTCCTTCAATTCTCTGTATTTTCAATACATTTCCTTATCTCTCTCTACCAATTTTGATTTAAATGAATATCATTTTTTTAGAAAGGTATGCATAATTATCTCAATAATTAGTATAATTTATTGAATATGTTATAACACTTGCACCATATGTTACAAAAGAAAATATTCAATCGCAGCTAAATTATTCTTATTTATCTCAAAAACAAATATAACGCTCATTTTGAGACGGTGTGTATAGAATCAAACTAAATGTTGATAGGCTGATGCTCTAAAATTGTTTCTTTTCAAATGATTGACGAGGTGTTATCGTATTAACAATTGACGGTGTGTATTAAATCAGACTAAAATTGAAAGTTTATGTACTAGATTGATTTTTTTTTTTTGGGTTCAAAATTATGTGTACTAACTAAGTATTGAGTCAAAATAATGTATATGACTAAATGAGTATGACATTAATTTTGTTTTCTTTCTATGAACAAGTGAACTCAATGCATGCATTTGAATGTCTTAAGGTTGCCTTTGGATTAAAATTATGATTGCAATGAGAATCATTTTCATTACCATTATCATCCTTCATTCACATTCTCATGCAATGTTATTTCGATCAATTAAAGTGTTATTATGAGAAAAAAATTCATTTCAATTTTATGAAATTAATAGTGCATGAACTACCTTACATTGAGAACAAGTGAAATTAAATGCAATTTTATTTTATTTTTAAGGAAAATTAAATGCATTTAAATGCCCTGTTTTCACAGTTTGGTATAAAACCATTACTCATTGACCCAAACAATTATATTGCATCTGCTAACAAATTCTTGGGAAGAAGATGATGAAGAATTCTTCAATGAAATTAGCTTTCTTGATGGCACTCCTGGTTGCACTAAATTGTTAGTCTTTCTTGCTGAGCTTATTTTCTTATTTATTGTATCAAAACTGCAACAGTTGATGATAGTTTTGTGTGAAATGCAGATTCAGAGATGGGAGTAGAAGCAGATTTTAAATTACCCTTTGGAATGTGTTACAAAGACACAGACTGCTTTGCAGCTTGCAACTTTGTGAAATGTCCTACCGTCGTATGCAAGTGCGTCAGTCCTTACTGCGTTTGCGATGAGGGTGCGCCGCCTAAAACCATATCTGGCGGGAATCATTAATTTGTAACTCATGAGATGATCAATAAACAAATAACCATTCTCGTTTATGATTTGTCGTTACAACAATCTATGCAAACTTGTACGTACTATTGACACAAATAATGGCTTTACAAATCATACCCGTTTCTTCAAGTTCTCGCGCAACACAATCGTATACTGTTCATCACAATTCAATACCAACCTATAATCTCACCCTCATCCAAATCCCCTGTATTTCCTCAACTTGTACAATACACACCAAACTTAAGTACATATCCTTGAAAAATGAGTGAAAACATTATCATCAAGCACCGTTACTCGTTACTTGGGTACCTGGTTCTGTGCCTGATGAGCATGCTGCTTAGCTTGAGATGCTGCAGCAGACATGATGCGTAAGCGTCCCGCAATTTCAGTGAATGATGGACGGTCTATGGGATCGGGAGCCCAACACTGCTCCATTAGCAATCTCCAGTCCGGGTCGCAAAAGCTCGGCACAGGTGGCCTCAGTGTGTTGTTGACTATGCCTCCTGCACCAAAGAAAAAAGTGGTCAGCAAATTACACCCTGCCGTTCATGATAATATTTCCCATCACACTCGATTACATACAGTGTAACAATAGACCAGCTAAAAGGAGTACATATGCAAGTGGCGGGACTAATCTACCACATAACAGTGCCAATCTATGATCTCTGGGCATAGATATGATACTCCGCTGATCCAAAAAAACTTGTGCCTTCAGACACTCAACACAATAACCCCAAAGAACTCTAACGCGAGAACATAACCAGATATGAATGTTTATATGAACATATAAATATGTTCCATCATGCTTGTTTGCATCCAAAAGAATTGCAAATAGAAGAAGCAACCATAAGATGACAATTATGTCCAAGGTTATGTATAAAAAGTTAATGCAATTTGTATGTATACTCGGAAGTCAAAATACATTACCACGTGAAATATTCATTTTCAAAGAACCTTGTGAATTTTTTTTTTTTTATAAACAAGAGTACCAACCGAGGCTAGAATTCATTTTCATAGTTACAAATTTTGAGTTATGCTGTCAATCCATGCTATAAGGTATTACCTTTAAATCTTCAATAATTAAAAAGAAAAAGAATGCATGTGCCATTAATTCCAATGAATAATATGAGCCTATAGTAAATGAATTGTTCAAAATTATAGAAAGCACGATTGTTTGGTCGGATAGCCTATACTGAACTGCATCTTCCACATACATAGCAACTAGAAGCCTACCATCAAAGGAGTAACCACAAAAGTTTCAGCTTAACACAAATTGTTCTTGTCAAAATATGTCAAGTTTTAAGATATTAGTGTGTAAACAGAGGATAATACTTTAGCTGTATAAGTATCCCATGAGAGAGAGAGAGAGAGAGAGAGAGAGAGAGAGAGAGAGAGAGAGAGAGAGAGTCCAGATTCACACCTATGATTGCACCATAATGCATATTTGCATAAGGCTCTTCACCAGTAAGTATCTCCCATAATACGATACCAAAGGAGAAAACATCAACCTGCCAGACAACAAAAAATTAGGTTAATACTTCCATGGGAGAACTATAGTAGATCTGTAAAATCATTATAAGAAATGAGAACTTCATGAGCCACCTGCATTTTATCTCATTAAACAAAGGAACTAATGAGTAACAGTCTTCATATCAGCTGTATCTTATAAATATAAATAACCCTCTCCAAAATCCACAATAATGAAACCCATATCAACAATTGAATAAACTTATGAGTAACAGAAAAGTGCCGCTCAACCTTGATTGGTTCAATGCCGTTCATCTCCAAAGTCTAATCAGTTGGGCAAGGCCAGAGTTTCTAGTTCTATTCTCTCTCTAATGACATGTCTAATCTTTTTTAGAACTATTTATAAATTGTTCACTGGTAAACCAAAACAAATTCCCAGCGTCACAGTCCCACGGTCAACTACCACCCTAAGTGACTATACCATACAACATGCATTTGACTCTCACTGCTCCCACTTCCCAATGCCATCAACATGCCAAACAGCTATCACTTCAACTGTTACTACTGTTAAGAGTAAAAAATTAAATTGGGCCTTGAGTCCTTGACTATCAAATTTAAGCTTTTAGTTGAGTTCGTTCTTTACGTGGTATCAGAATCTTGTTGACCTAAAAGTCACAAATTGGAGTCCCTCTGCCGCCGCGCCACCCTAATTAAATTTCAGCACAAGGCAAGAAGACCACAGGGGCACAACATAAGGAATCAACTCAAATAAAAGGTTATACTAATAGTTGAAGACCCAATTTAGTTTTTATACTCTAACACGTCCCCTCACATGCAAGCCAGTTATCGCTTTGCACGTGGGGCCAAGCACCCATGCACAAGTCTTCTTCTTATCTTGTGCTGAAATTTAATCATTTAATCAGAGTGGCGCAGCAGAAGTGTGACGGGCCCATAACCCATAGGCCACAAGTCCCAAGATCAAAATCTAATCTACTAACATGTAAAAAACCAACTCAACTAAAAGCTTAAGTTGATAGTTAAAGACCCAACTTAATTTATATACTATACCAATTACTATTTGCTACCTTCAAGCCCCATGAAAACCACTAATTTTTTATAAGATAATTTGCTGCATTGCTGCACAATACACCAACCACCACAAGCTTTTATTCAATGTAACCTAGGTGCAATAACATTGAACCCACAACCCATTCTTACGGAAGGCAAATCAAATTGTCGTGTATGGAATTTCGAAAATCCACTGTGGCACGTGAAAACAAGATTGGGTGTGCTCACAAAGTTGATTGAGTAGAGTCATCAGAACATAGTTTGTTGCATTGATGCACAATGCCAGAAAGCCACTAGATCCAATGTGAGAGTAAAATAACAGTATTGGAACCACAACTTCTTGTCCTAAAATCAATCAAACCTGTAGGATTTTATTTTCATTTTTGCAAGGAACAAAATATTTGAAAAGAAAGGGGTTGGGTAGATTGGCAAAAATGATTGAGTTGATCACATCTTAGGCACCTCTGAAATATAGGGACCTAGCTAAGTATCATAAAAAGGTTTTTGAGCTGGAGTGCAGTTTAATGTGGTATTAGAGATGGTTATGTCGTGGGCCTATGTGGCTTGTCTGGGTTGTCTCCTTGTTTATTCTTAGCCCACGTAGATGGCCTTTTATGTTGTCTGGTTTGCATGTTTGCACATGAGGGGAAGTGTTGAAGTATCCCACGTTGAAGAAATGTGAAGTTAACTGTCACTTGATATATTAGTTGGACCCTCCACCTATTAGCTTAGGCTTTTAAGATTGGAGCAAAGTTTAACACTTGTAAGTTGAACACAACGTATGGACAAATCAACCAAGCATTACTCGCGTGAAAAGGGAGGTCAGCCAAAAGTACTACACTTAGTTACTTCTAATGATCATACAAACAAGGATGCAATGAATTAAAACTCACCTTTTCAGAAACCTTACTGCTGCTACCATTTAGTAGCTCTGGAGCCATCCATGGAAGGGTTCCTCTTACCCCACCAGTCACCAGGGTATTTCTTTTAATTTTTGACAACCCAAAATCGCCTACCTGCAATGGGGAAAAAAAATATTACACACCAGTTCGAGGCAGAGCTCCATATTTCCTCACTAAATTAAAAAAAAACAGGGAGTATGGGCGCATTACAGAAGCAACTTTTATCATGAATTTCTACCAACTAATAGTGGGAACCAAAGTTCTAAATTAACTCGGAAGACTGATTCAGTTACCTTGCATATAGGCCGTAAAGGATCTTTCAAGTTGACAAGCAAATTGTCACATTTCAAATCAAAATGCACAATATTCTTTGAGTGCAGATACTCCATTCCAAATGCTGCATCCATTGCAATTATGAGGCGCTTACGTCGATCAAGATATCTGAAAATTTACACAAAGTGTGAGATGTAGAATAAAAATGGAAAATAAGGAGTAATTTAGTATGCTGCAAGTGAGCTAATTTAGAGATGACCACAAAGATATTACCTGTCTTTACTGAGTAAGACATGCCTGAGTGAGCCATTCACCATGAACTCTGTCACAGTGGCCAGTGTTCCTCCTGGTCCATTCTGCACCACGCCATAAAATGCCACTACATTTGGATGGTGAAGCTTTGAAAGAATATCAGCTTCGCGCCAGAACTCTACAGTCTGAAAAGCATTCTTGGTCACTTATATGAAATTAGAGAAAAGTGTAACAAACATTAATTTGCCTTGATGAACCAAATTCAATAAAGCTACTATACTCTGAACCATATAATGCTTACATGAAAACCACCCTTCGTTAGTTATCATGATATACCTATCAGTGACTAGAAGTCTAGAACACAACAAATTAGGACTACCTGAAGCTAAATGTAATTTTCATCCCAGTCTCTAAAATTGAAAATTTTAATCTTTACATTTTACAATCAGGTACATTAAACAGCTATTATACAAAAAAAAAAAAAAAATACACCCACCAGTCTTTCTTGCTCCGATGAGCGCCCAGTGAAGCAGCTTTTTTTAATACGCTTAATGGCAACATCAGACCCCCTCCATTTCCCATGATAAACAGTACCAAACGTACCAGAACCTAACTCCCTCAACTCTTCAAGATCTTCATTCATTATTATCTGTCGAGAAATCAAAAGAATTTATCATCAATTTCCAATTCCATTAAATTCAGTCTAACAATGTTCAGAAAGTAAATCAAGAAAGGAAGACAAGCAGATGATGTTTATCTTGAAGAGAATCAAGAAGTTAGCGTTTGGTGGGTTACAATCTTCAGATTGGGAGCTACAAACAATCATGTGGCTGAACTTTGGGGAATTTTCACAGGTCTTCAGCTTGAATATATTTTATGTTCTATACGTGCAAGCAAAGTAAAGAAATCTGTAACCAGTCTACCTGCAAGGAGCTAATGTCAATATCACCCAATGAAAGATCGACAAGAGGTGCAACCAAGTTCTGAATTTCTAGCATCCCTTCCTGAAGAAGTTCAAAGAAAATTAGAAAAACATAGCTGCAAGAAAGTATATGAATTAGACTGATTCAGTAGCTAGAAGTACCTCATAATCTGATTCTGGCTTTCTCTGCACACTTTCATTGACCTGGGAAGGTTTGTAATCTGAGGGCAGATTCATGGTTTCAGGTTCAGTGATAACAGATGAAACTTGCTGCATATCCTCATCAAAATTAATTTGGGGATCCATACGACCCAGGACCATTCCATCAGTCTCTAAATGTGGAAAGCTGTAATTAATTGAAAGCATGTCTTCTCCATTTGTAAGCGGTGAGGAGAAACCCAGATGATCCTGGTCCATAAGTGAAACATCTTTTCTAATAAACTCATCTTGGGCCAAATTTCTAAAGTACGACCAGCGTTTAGGTTCATGATTCTCCATGTTCAAGCTCAAGCTAGTTCCATCACCATGCAGATGACTGATTCCAGAGAGAGTTTCAGGAGTCCTTACCATTGAGAAGACATCAGAGGGAAAACCACGAGGAAACCGGCCATTAATATCATTTAAAATGTCTCCCTGCTCAGAATTGACAACAGCAGCAGGTTCACTTCGAGAACCAACCTTAACTGGATTTTCATTCCTTGCCAAGAGCTGTGCATGCCCTGTATTGTCATTCACATTGTCCATGTTGGCAGCCGTCTCACCCAACTTAACTTTTTCTGGTTGAAGTGCAGAATCTTGTACGTTCTTACCAGTTCCTTGACTTCCAGTTGGAAAATTCGATCCCGCTGCTCTGTCATTGATAGAGGACTCTTCGTAGTTATCTTTGGTGATTTCTTGATCTTTCAGAGGATAAAGTAACTCGTGTTTCATCTCTGATTTGGGTAACTTTGGTTCAAATCCCTCCTCAGAAATGTTGGCATTCAGTTTACTGATGTTATCAGCTAACTCCTTATACTTTTCAAATTGCGCCAATCCATCCTCAATAGTTTGAGGTTTAATGTACGGTGGTTTTGCAGATGAAGACGGCTCAGCCTGGGAAGCCACATTCCCATCATTCAATTTATCAACTGATTCAGCTATAGATTGAGAAGGATCATTGCGTGAGTAAGCCATCAAAAACTGGGAACCAAAAGAATCATCAGATTTTGACAAACGATTAAGTTCTGCCTGCTCCCTGGGAATTCGCTCAGAATGAAAAACCCGCTGAGGAATAACAGGTTCTTCAATATGGCTACAGTCAGCTTGATCAGCCTGGGAGAGACCATTTCCAGAAACAAATGCTCCAGCAGACATGTAAAAATGATCATCTTCATTATTCTGTATCCTTCCAATCGTGGTTTCAGGTAACATGGAACTCCGTATAGGTTCTTGATGTTTTGTAGGCAACAAAGATGGTACTGTATCTGCTGCAGAATTGATTGCTGATACTTCACCCGTGGAAACATTATTATCCATAGAGCCATCATGTGCTTGTATAGCAACAGTGCATTCGTTTTCTGATGTTTGAGTTTTATCCAATTTATTTATCTTTGGGGCTGAGTCTTCTCTTTTCATTTTCACCTCCTTTGGCACTTCCTTCTCTGGAGATCGCATTTTCTCTGGTTCATTAATTTTCTGGGATGAGCCATCTCTTTTCAGTTTTTCCCCCATAACAGTTACTTCTGGATCTTGAACATTTATGCCACTATGCAGTTGCTCTTCAGACAAACCACCCTGGTTATTCAAATTCCCATGAAGGGGTAGAGGACCCACAATCTTTGCTTGGGGTGTACGGCTAGAGTGCTGAGAACCATAAGTGTGTTGCAAAGAAGATGATGGAACATCACACTTTCCATCTGACTCACGGGCACTCTCCCCAAGCTGGAAAAATGGATACTGATTAGCTTCTGCCTGATGCATCTTTTGACCCTGGTAAGGCTGTACATTAGATTCATGAGCAACGGATGAACTTGGTCGCACTGGTTCAGACGACTGCATTGTTGATGAAGGCACTCCAGCTTGCATAGGCCCAGTGCTTGAACCAGCCAATTCTCCCACAACTCGACTAGTATCTCTTTTAACATTTAGAGTGAGTAACTCATCCAAATTATTCCCTGAAGCATTTACGGAACTGATTGAGTTCTTTCTTGAACCTAAATCCATGCCATTGACAGCAATAACATACTGAATCTCAGATTCACCCTCCATGCTGCCCAATCCAAGTTGAGCATCCTCCAAGTCATTACTAGAAAACAGGAACATCCTAGGCCTCTGTGATTGTCCATTTCCCGATACATTACATTCCTCCATCATGTTCTGCAGATCCTCATCGCAAGATACAGAAACCAATGCATCAAGTTCCTCACCAGGAAGCTGATATTTAATTGTATGAGCTTGGTTATAAATAGTCAATGTTTTCTGCATAAGCTCCTGCCACATGATATTCTTGCCTATCCTGATGATACGTGTTTCACCTCCAACATACCTAAGCTTTCCATCACTTGGACGCGGCAAAATCCTACCACCAAAACTGCATAAGAACTTCACCGTCGTTGATGAGCTATCAGAAACTCCAGAAGAGCTAAACCTTTGGGGTCCTCTACTGTTGTCATTTCTTGATGAAGTTCGGGGTACTGTTCGCACCGAATCATAATAAGTTTTATCCTCATGTGCAGCAGAAGAGCCCTTCCTTCCAAACTCCTGGACATGACTTTTTTCTCCGGAGTTTATCATAGAAACATCTGACCCGCTTTCTGAGCCCACATGAGAAATTCCCAGAATTCCTTTTAGATCCATATAGCCTGAAGCACTGGTTGGATCACTATAAGCATTTGGAACGTACTGCTGTCTTGGGTTCACCCTCTCTCGCATAAATTCAAGAGCAAACTCCTCGCCAGTCTGAATGGAGTAATTCAGCTTAGGTTTATTTCCATATGACATATTGTATTCTGGAGGCCGTATATTATTATTAATATTACTTGAGGGGTCATGCAAAAACATTTGATTTGCAGAAGCAAGTCCCTCATTTCTAGTGTCTAAATTATTGTATCCAACTTGTTCATAGCCTTTCCGTGGATCCGCTGTACCTTTTCCAGGATTCCTCTCCATCAAGTTCAACTTTACGGGGAGAGATAGGCAGGGAAGCACATTCTATCATAAAGCTGACAACTAACTTTGCTAGCAGTCAACTTTCTCCCTGAGGATGAATTACAGCCTCATCCAGGAACCTGAAAGCATAAATAGGCTTAAGATGATTCTAGCTTAATCAGTATACAAGGTAACTAGACGCCCAGACATACTTCAAACATCTTATAGAGTAAAATAAAGTTAATTTCTAAAAGCATTATTTAAGATCACATTGGAGTGAACTTTACCCAGAAACAGACTAAAATACAAAAATTATGTAAATACATAATAGCATCAAGTATAAGAGGATAAATTTAAGTATTTGTTACGATAACCAGGATAATTGCAAATATCATAACAAAGAAGACAAGTAAGATAAGAGATCACCATAAACATAACGTGGAACAAACTATGAGCTCCAGAACAGAAACAACTTATATTACCAATGATGGGTCCAAAGCAACTAAAACATTTTTTATGGTACAGACTTATAGTTAGTCCCAAACAAATTTGATAAGAAAGTGAAAGAATTCAACTAGATTTCACACTTGCCACATGCAATTGACGAATATATATACAAACTATTTTCAGGATAAGTACATGTAAATATAAAAACATCATTACATACATATTGCAAGTTGTGATCAGTAAGTGGATAAATTTCCAAGACTTAGCACTCTGGAGGGCAGATTAACCAATAACAGTTACAGATAGAAGCAAAACATTTATACTAATAGACCGATTCAGCAGAAAAATGCTACCCAGAAATAAAAAAATCTCAAACTCACACACCCAGAAAATAAAATAAAATAAAAAATCCAGATGGGAATCAGACTGAAAAAGCTTAAAATTTTAGCCCTTCAAACAGTAAGGTTCCACAACAAAAAGCCATCAAACAAAAAAATAAAAATTGCATCTAAAAATTTCTATTTTTTTTATAAAGGCAACAGATTGTGAAGCAACAATCAGCTCAAAACCCTAAATCGATGGGAATTGAGTGGATTTCCATGGAAAAGAAATAAAATTTACCTGTATCAGACTGGGAATTGAGCAAAACTAGTAGAGGAAGGTCTGATAAGAGAAGAATTGAATTAAGTGGAATTGGAATTGAGTGCCATTTTCCACTGAATAATTCCAATTTTGGTTTGGTTTTCAACACTCGAAACACGTCTCGTCCCTCCTCCTTCTTTCTCCTTCTTTCTTCTTACTGCTATTTACTTTTTTTGGACTATTCTACGTTCGGAGGCGCCCCGTTTTTTTATTTTTATTTTATGTAAAAGCATCCATTCTGTATTAATTATTGGATTTTTTTTTTAAGCAAAAATGCAAGTATTTCTCATTAATCCAAAATATGCCAAGAGGCGTACATACTAAAGCAAAACAGAAAGTAAATCAACCAACTAAATTGAAATAGAAAACAGCAACTAAAACGAAACAAAGAAAGCGAAAAACCGAAGATGGCAGAAGCCAGAGTAACCAGATGTGTAATGACACTTGAAGGAGACTGCCTTTGAATAGCAGCC
>JAYMTF010005646.1:0-11272 GCA_036897485.1 Pelargonium nanum | reverse complement strand
ATTGAATCGAGACCGGAAAGCTGCTGCAAAAGCCATAATGTGGTTGTCATGGCTTAGTTCCGAGCTTGCTCGACTGGGACTCTGTCTCATCTGCTCAACGTTTTCGAGCCGATCATCAAAAATTAGCGTGAGTTGTTTGATCATTTAGAACAATTTTTATTTAATTGGTTTTTTAGTGATTTCTATTCATTTTATACTTTTTTATGCATGTTGATGTGAGACTTATAAAAGTATTTGCTCATTTTGTACTTGTTATCTGGTTATTTTTTAAATGATTTTATTGAGATTTTTTTAAATAGCTTTTTATGCAACATCAATTATCTCAACACAATTTGTTTTTATTGATATTTGATGTGATTTTGTTCTTACATATTTTGTTTGGGGTTTGAAGATTTTTCTTCGGTTAATTTGTGCATTTTATTTAGTTTATTGTCATCGTCCTAGTTTGTGTGTTAATTAAAATGCATGTTTATTGTCTTAGTCCGCTTGTTAAATGATTACTTAACATATGTATTGTTGATCATCATTTTGTTTTGTTTTTAAGATTAGATTTTGAAAATGATGATTAATTTGGTTCATCTCTCAACATAGTGTTAATTTGTGACATTTGATTCTTCTTATTATGCCAACTCTACGCTTTTTTACTAATATAAATCTCACAACAAAATCATTAAGAGATGAGTTAAGTTTGTGCAGGATATACCAATGAATTAGACATTATTGTTTTCTTTGAGAGTTGAAATAGACCTCACAATGAAGTGCATTTCCATCTTTTTATGGTTGAAAAAATTGCAAGGTTCTAGGTTAGACTTATCTATATGTTGTTATTTTTTTGTTGATTAATGTATTGTTTTGTATTAATTAATTAAGAATTGTTTATTTATTTTGATTAATATATTTTTTTATTTGTTGATCATAAAAATCAATGCGAGGTACGTGATCCAAAAGCTGCAACAAAATTTCAAAACTTCATTCTTGTAAAGGTAAATCATTTCAATTTCAATCTTATATTTTGTTATCTAAAGTGACATGCACATTTCAAATAATTGTTTTAATTATTCATCATGTCATCAATATTTTGAATTTGTGATATTATATATTAATCACAATACGTATTAAGTTAGAGATTTTGAAAATATTATACAATAGATGACATGTTCATGAACTTTTCACTATATATATCACTTTTATATTTGGTGTTATAGCTGGATATTATGTAAAAGATATGCAAAACATGAATAAAATTAGAACGTTGTGGAAATTGAAAACATATCCACTGCTCTAACTGTAGTCGAGTCCATGACCAAATATACTCCTAGTGCCGACCACAAACCAATGTATCCGAAGGGAGAACCAAATTTTTTTATGAAGATTATTTCGTCATTTTTAACAAAAATATTTGTCACTTAAGAGTGTATTTTGTCATGAAAAAGTAACAATTTAAATGACAAATTTCCATTTCATCACCAAAACTATAGTTATAGTGACGACTGTCAAAGAAACTGCATACATGACAATTTCTTATTTCGTCACCAAAATTATAGTTATAATTACGATTATTAATATAAAGCTGAAATCATAAAATAGTGACAATTTTAATTGTAATTAATATTGACTTTCTCAATACAAAATAATAATTGATTGTCATTAAAATTATATTTTTACTGACAAAATTATCGTTGTAGAAGATCAACATTAATAATATTATTTACTTGGTAACAACCTCTGGTTACAACTCAAACTTCTCACAATAATTTAAACTTTCATTTATTTAGGTCAATAATACAATGGTAAACATAACACTCCGAACAAATTTAATTTTACATGACTTCCAAGAAGAGAATTAAATTATGCACATAAGGCTATAACAAATGAAGGCCAAAAATCTAAAGTTGAGAAAGATCAAATGCGTACACCTTGCATCAAAGAAGCATGAATAAATTGTTTTCATTAATGATGTCAAAGTCATAACTTCCTTTCATTGATGTTGTCCAAGTCCTTCACTGAGGTCATACTTCTAAATCTTCACCACGAACTCCAGCTTCATGTGATAGCTTTGAAGTTGTCATAGCTTCCACTCTCAACCATGTTCTGGCAATCCTACCATGATATTTTTTAGACATTCTATTACATTAGTGGTAGAATGTGAAATTTTGGAATGAGAATTCTTGCAAACAGATTAAAAAGAAACAGTTAACTATGCTGCATAAATAATCAAAATTGTTGTTGTTGTGTGTGTTGATTTTGTGATTCTCCAAAAAGAATTGAACATGTAAAACTATATTTCAGTTTAACCAAACCCAAAAACTAGTTAAGTTGGATGTTAGGAAGCAAGATGAGATTCGATTTTCATAATTCTAATCCAAGTTCCTCAACTGAGAATTGAATTACATGCATTAGCGAAACTTAAAAACTTAATTTCAAGCATGAAATTTCCTGAAATTGAAAATGATAAATACCTAAGTTGTGAAAGGTTCTTACATTGTTGGCGTATATGGAAGGATGGCATTGCCGTTTTCAGGATTCTCCGATGCACCTATGCAACCGTTTTTTTTTTACTGAAGATCAAAAAGATATATAAAGTAAGAGATAGGGACTTTCATACCTGGAAAAAAACGAGGGCAACGATACATCCAAAACTTCTCACCACTCAAATCATCTTCAAATTCTCAGTTACCGTATAAATGGATTAAAATCCAAATCCAAAATAAAAATTGTACAGCATTCAAAACGGTACATCCAAACCTAAATATAGCAAGGCTCCGAAGAGAAAAACAACAATACCTTGACACCGGAATCAGAACCCCCGGCGACGGCATTATCCAGCACGCCATCCATGATAAGCTTCCGCTTGAGTAGATTCGACAGCGGAGGACGCAGCGACTTCAACTTGAAGGGCGACGGCGACGGCAAAAGCAACAAGGCATTGGGATTCAGAGGCGGAGCATTCTCTTTGGAAGATTTGTGCTCGCGAGAAGAAGATTTGGATTTGGGGGTAGAAGAATTAGGGTTAGGCGAATTGAGTAGGTGGTCGGTGACATGGGCCTCTATCTAGAAGGTGGTCTTGGGCTGCATATAGTGCAACGATTTCTAATAATGTAGAAAGAAAAAGTCTTGGGGCTTAAATTTTAACCCACGCCAATGTGGCGAACTAGCAATATTCTCTTTTTATTCATTTCATTCAAACAAATTTTCTTTTTTGAAAGACCATTCATTCAAACAATTAATTCAATTAAAATAAATAAATATGAACTTTATATTCTTAATTCATAGGACCATTAAGAATCATCATGAAAATTATCATAGCATAAAATTGTCTAACAACAATTTGTATATCGTCGCAAAATATTTAAATAAATGACAATATATAAAATGTCGTCACAACAATGATAATAATAGTGACGAAATCTATTGTGTCACTTTTTTTCAACTATTTGATGACAAACATGAACTATTACAAAATGAGATATATAAATCAAGATGACATAAAACTATTACTAATTAACCATCACTATAATTATTTTCACTCGTATTTTATGTCATTAAGTTTCTTCTCCAAATAAAAATTAGTGACGTCCATTTATATATTGTCATAATAGTATAATAATACATGATAACATCTAAATAATGTCACAATAAAATAACAATATGTGACAAAATTTTCTTTGTCATTATTATTCTAAGTAAATTTATGACAAATAAAAAGTTTCACAAAAAATATTTTCTACCATGACGATAATATTGTCATCTATTACACTATTTTGTCAATAAAAAAAATTCCCTCCATAATTATGGTGCTAGTTTTTGCCTCCAAAACTATAAGTGACGACATTATTTTTATCGTTACTAAAATGTATTAAAAAGTGACAACTTATATATTAATGTTGACGTTGTTAAAATTTGTCATAATTTTATTAAAAATAATGACGATTTTCATGTTTTGTCACTATTGAACACTTATTAGTGACAAAATTATGTGCGTAGAAAAAAATAGTGTCACTGAATGCCAGATTTCTTGTAGTGCTTCAACTTTAGCTTATGACATAGAATTTCTGCATAATTCAAACTATTCAAAAATTCCACTGGATATAACATCTCTTGGTCAACTACATTTTCCGTTGACTTATCAATAGTATCACAACTCATGTATTCTTTTTCTTCTTCAGCGACAAATTCCATAACAAAATTGTTTGTCATCCACCGTCTCATTCCTTGGTGTAAGAATTGCTCGTTCTGTTAGATACTCAACATTATCTTTCATCAAAATAAATGAAGGATATGTTGATTCAAAGATAGAACGAATTGGGTCATCGCTCGATTCAATAAGCAATGAATATGGAAGCTTTATCCACTCAGGTTCAACATCATCTCCACTTGTACGAGCGCTTTCAGTACCATCTCCGACTCTCAGTATTAACTCAGAGAACTTTTTTAATTGAACATTTGCATCACTATTGTTCCCATCTAAAGCTTGTAACCTCATATTTTGCGTTAACATAAAGACATTGCAAGAACGCCATAAGTATGAGTAATATAAAGAAGCACTCACAATATCATTACGTGTGCCCTTTGGAATGACTGACAAAATTTGTCGAAAGTCACCACCAAGATGCACTGTTCTTCCACCAAATGGTTTGTCTTCACAATAGTCTTCTGTTCCTCGCAAAATGTCTTTTAACGTCTTGTCAACCGCTTCAAAAGCATGTTTATAATCCATTGGAGCTTCATCCCAAATAATAAGACCTGATCTCCGGAGTAACTCTGCAAGCTGCGTCCCTTGTTTTATAGTGCAAGTGGATTCTTCAGTCAAAACAATTGGAATGCAAAATCTGCTATGCGTTGTTCTTCCACCGGGTAATAAAAGTGATGCAATACCTAAAAAATTGTTATATTTAATAACTAATGTTTAACTAAAATGCATAAAATGATATTATTAAAATATTACCAGATGAAGCAACGGCCAAGACAATTTTTGATTCTGCTCTTAGCCTTGCAATGATTGCATTGTAGACAAATGTTTTTCCAGTTCCACCATAACCATAAAGAAAAAATAATTTAGACTGTTTGCTTTGAACAAAATTAACAACTTGTGTGTAGACTTCCAATTGCTTAGTGTTCATTTGACTTTCCATTGCAATGTACTGTAGCCTCAATTCCTCCGTAGTGTAGTTAAATTCCTCCTGAATAAGCCTATTTTTCATCTCTTCCAACAAACACATATCTAGCATTGGCATATCCTTTATATTTGATAATGAGCGTCCATTTTTTGACAACATTTTTTCAAGTTCTGCAAGTGTCAAATTTTTCAAAGCATCTTCATACAAATGTAGCGACGAAATTCTAAGAACTTTTCTTTGCATAAGCAAAATGTCGTCGCTAATTTTCATCCAATTTGATTGCCAAAATCTGCCAACATCAGATAAATTGCATAAAAGCATAATTGTCAAAAAAAGTTTACGCATCTTACTACCAGTTGCCCATTATGAAGCCTCCTCAAGAGTTTCATTCAACTCATTGTCATCTTGTAGTAATCCATGAACATAACAGGCTGTTTGAAACGAAGGATAAATGACTCCATCAACTGTTCGAATATCTTGAAATGATGTTGGCCCTTTGACCACATTAAGAAGTAACCTTAGATAATATCTTTCACCAGAAGCTGGATGTGCAAATGTTAAACGACCAATAGAATATCCTGACTTTCTTCGAGTCCAGACACTTTTATCTTTATTCCAAACAAATTTACTTGGAATTTCAGAATAAGTTAGTGTTTGAGCCAATTCATCGACTACATTCACCTCTATCCATGCAATAAACATTGTTGTGGTTGTTTTTGCTTTATAAACCACACTTGAAATAAAATCATCATCATTAAAAAATACCATTTCCTCATCTTCAAGATGGTAACAGAGTCGCTCAACAGAAGGACGTCTGTAATGAATATCAAACTCAAAGATCCGCCATACAGCTTCACATGCTGAAATGTATCTACAATCTTAATAAGTCTTAATCTCATCATCAACACAATTGTTAAATAATGCATGCCCTTTTGACGAACTATTATCACTTTCAATAACAACCGTAGCTCTGTCGGGACCTTTTGTGACATATTTAAACAAATATTTGATTGTTTTCGATTTATTACATGCTTCAACATTGATATTACTCTGTACTTGACTAACAGATATCTGTTGTAAGGAACAACAAACATGTTATCCAGTTGCATGTCATTCTTTTCTACATAAACTTTCATGTCACGCCGTATGTATACACAATATCCATTTTCATTGACAGATGTTTGAATTTGATGTTCCTTTGGAAACTTTTTTGTGCAAGAACCTATTACAAATAATAAGAGTTAATTAGATATACATTTAATTAGTTGTCAAATATATTGTTTAAAAAAATACTTATATACCGTCAATCATGCAAGGTGACTTGTTATAGCCAATTCCACATGGTCCATGCATCATAAATTGAGAAACTGCATCATAACCTATAGGATCAATTGTTGGGTTAGGTAGTTCAGCAGATATCACTCTATCAACTTGTTCCGATGACTCTAACTTCCATTCTGCTTTCACCCATATTATAATGTGAGCATGAGGTAGACCCCGTTTTTGAAATTCAATTGTGTATAAAACTGCAAAAACATTAATTTATGAATTAAAATAAGATTGAAAATATGATATTAATAAAATTAGAATAAAGTGCAAAAACAAACCTGCTTCAACTTCACCAAAAAGTTGTCTCTCAATTATGTCACGAATCATTTCATCTAACTTCATTTTGAAAACTCTGGACTCGATATCAGGTCTATTCTCAACTTTTTGTCCTTCAAGTTCATTCAAAAAATCCCAAACCTCAGCCCAATTTGGATTTGCAGTGAATGTTATGAAGAAATCCGGATTACCATAAAATCTACAAATTTCAATAACATCCTGATAATTTTGCATCATGTATCTAGGACTACCAGTAAAAGAAGAAGGTAATATGGTTCGCATTCCAACATTTTTAGAATCACTGTCACCTTTTCGAAAAGCATCATAAATGTTTCGATACAAATCTGTTCTCAAATTTCCCTGGTTGCTTTTTATCCATCTCAACCTTTGCTGTTCAATTTGTGTGCAACTATCAACCAAAAATTGTTGATATAATCTTCCAGCAAGTTGTAAAGTGTGCCCATCTTGTCTTCGAAACTGTATCATGTATGAGTAATACTCTCTTGCAGTTAAAAATTTTCGTCTAGTCTTTCTTTTTCCGCTATTAACAGCATACTCAATCTCTCGATAAAAACCATCTTCACCGTAGGGAAATAAAATTGGATACTGCAAAGCCATGTATGATGGATGCAAATAATCAATCCTCCTAAGAAATCCAGAATTTAGCTCTATAACAATATCTCGAGACACATTTGAACTTGTCACATCACCAACAACTAACATGGTGATTTCAGATGCAGTGGGTTGACAATATTGTTTATTTTGACCAGTCCTTTTTCTCAATAATCTCAAAGTCAAATCATGAACTCCATACTGGTTGTAACGATCTCTGGCCTGCCGAAAGACCTCAACTAATTCGTTGTGGCTATCGAACATTTTGATCAATTCATCAACCACTAAAGGATCTAATTCTAGATTAGACTCTTTTTGATTCACTGCATTTATTCTATTTTGAGTTTCTCGAGTTGTATCATGCACATATAGTTGTAGAAAGCTAGCATTGTGACCATCAGGTAGTACTAATGATCCAATTCTATGATGATTTCGTCCACTAATTCCTGTAAATATATGGACCCGAGTGAGTATTCACAGAATGATCAACCTTTGCTCCCATTGATGTCATAGAAAACATTGAATTGTAGGCACGAATGTTTTCTAAAAAAACTACAGATCTACGACATCCATTCGGATTTAAAAAACTTTTTAGCGGTTCGGGTGGCTCTCTTCTCATTGGCAGTTTTATTTTAATACCCTTACAACACAAACCGTACACAAGATATTCTTTTTTCGATACATTTTTTAACTTTTCATTCTCCCAAAAAATAGCCGAACAATTTTTGCATTCCAACAATGGTGGTCCATAGTATGACACATCCAATGTATTTTTATCTACAAATATTAATAAAAAAATATTTAATAAGTCAATAAAAAAATTAAGGACAATTACAAATAAGTACGTCTAAGTAGCCCACAAACATATAATTATTTTAAATATTTCTATTTATATTTTAATATCCATATTTTTAGTTTCTCATTTCATCATTTATATTTAAAGGAATGTCGATCTCTCTCTCACCAACAATTGGTTTAATCGATACAATTTGTGACCCCGATCTCGTGGATCTTCTGATTCCAGCAAATGATGACTCTATCCATTCAATCTGATTCATTTTTAGCAAACTAATGTTCGATGTATATATGTGACATATATTTTTTACATTCATATTGTGAATTATTTCCTAATTTATTTTTTCTTCTCTTTTAAACTTTTCTCTATGAATTTTGTCTATCTTATTCGCTTATCTCATTTACAATGTTTCGCTTGTTTTCTCTTATATGTGTTTGTTGTTTAGTCTTTTTCTTATTTTTCTCTTATTCGTAGTTATTGGATCTAACGAAATTTCAGATGGAGAAGTTTTTCTTCAGTTAACGGTCATACATATTTATTTATATAATTATTTTCCTTTTTATTGAATGATGTGATGCATGTTGTGTTGTTTAACACTCTAATACGGTAGTTGCAAAATAGTACGAATAAAAATAAATATAAAAAAATAAGGTGCGGGAGAGATCGAGGTTTAAATTTTAAACGAATATTATTAAATTTTATTTTTGTTGTTGTTCGAATAAGTTTCTTCATCTTTTTATTAATAAGAAAATTATGATGAGATAATAACTTAAATTCTCACTATCTTTTCATATTTTGATATTTAGAAGGAAAAATAACTTACATTTAGTTATTACTGTAACATCAACTCATTTCGATTACTACATAAAATATACATGGGGTTTGGTGATGGTTCGAAATTGTTCTATATATTATAATAGGTAAGTTATTCTCCTGTTCCCAGCCTAACTTCACTTAAATACATAAATTATTTATTTTATTGTAATTGTATCGAGATTTTTACTTTTAGATAAGAATTATAAGAAATATAAATGATGTCTTGTCCTAAGAGTATAAATACTTGCATTATAAAGTAAATTAACTCATATTAGAAACTTACCTTCAGCAAGAATTTTTTTTTCTTTTTAGAGGTGTAGTGAGGTCTATTTCATTTGCACGTCGAAACAACGCATGCCTCTTCCTTTTCAATGAAAACATTCTTTCTGTTCGACGCTCTCTGACATATAATTGCCTTAATTCGAATGCTTCCAGGCCCGGCCCTAAGGCATGGCAACCAGGGCAGTGGCCTAAGGCCCAACTTGGAAGGGGGCCCAGTTAAAATTTTTTCTTTTAATATGTGTGAAAAAAAAACCGCCAATTACCCAAATTTTTTTGGAAAGTTGGAACACTCCATAAATTGCATTGTCTCCAAGACTGCTCCAACGTACACAGCCAACGTATCAATCTTTTCAACTTCCAATTTTCTTTTTCCATGGTAAACAATGATTAATGCTATTACCTATTAATATGGTTAATTTTGTATAAATTGTTCAGTTGTTCTTTGATAAAAAAGGCATTACCTGATCACAAATCACAAAAATATCACCATATCATCTTCCTCTTATCTCTGCGACTGTCTCTATGTTCTTCAACTTAAGGACCACAACCAGAAGCTCTCATCTCACAATCCACAATCAGAAGCTCTCACAATCTGTAAGTTAACGTGTTTTTAATTCTAATTTCTGTTTTCAATTTTATTAATATAGAACAGAGTATATTTTTAGGATGGACTCTGCAACTGATTAGATTTATTTGAGTAATTCTGTAATTGTCTAATTTAGTGTGGCTTTCCTCTTATTCATATTTTATACTTCCATATTTGTTGCTCGTCTTTGTGGCCTTGTGGGTTCTATCAGTATGTGGTTCTTATGGGCGGTTTAACAAAACATATGCCAATTACTTTTTATTAGTTACATGTTTTATTACTCTAAGTGTAATTTATGTTGTTTTATTTTGTTTTATTACTCCATTTAATAATATTTTTGTTTATTTAATTTAATAATATAATTTTATTTATTAATACCTCATATGAATATTTCTGTTGCAGTGCTAAGAAATGAATATAGCGATGGATGTGACGTTGTGTACGTGATCATTGTTTGAGCTGTGTGCGGTATTCAGGTGCTATTGTTTAATTTTCGAAGTTTTTATTCTATAATTGTTTTGTAAGATGTTCCCTAAAAAACATTTGTCTGGAAGTGAAAAAAGGAAAAAAAAAAAAAGAAAATTAGAAGAACAATTTATACAATCACAAAAAGGTGCTATCGATAAATTTGTTAAGAAAGTAGGTTCTTCTAATAATTCTGATGTTGTTAATTTGAATGATAATTTGAATGAGCATGAAAATCATATTGATGAGAATGTTGTTAAATTGAATGATAATTTGAATGAGCATGAAAATCATATTGATGAGAATGTTGTTAATGAGCATGAAAATCATATTGTTGAGAACGTTGATAATTTGAATGAGCATGATAATTTAAATGAGCATGATAATGTACCGAATGATGAACAACTAATCTCTCCTATAGATATTTATGATCCAATAAATTGGGGTAACCTTGATAATAAAGCAAGAGACATTTTAGTTGAAAAGGGATCCAAAAGGGAATTAAATCTTGTGTTTCCTTTAGATAACCATTCTAGGCATTTTTCATATTCTTATTATTCAAAAAAGTTGAGTAATGGTGAAACTATTGATAGAGAATGGTTAGTTTGCTCAAAAATTTGGATGCGGTATTTTGTTTTTGTTGTAAATTTTTCAAATCTAATAACAACAAAGGTTTATTGGCAACTGATGGAATGAGAGATTGGAAACATGTTAGTGAAAGACTAAAACAACATCAGAATAGTATTGAGCATATAACTAACATGAAAATTTGGAATGAACTGAGAGTAAGGTTAGAAAAAAATCAAACAATTGATAAAGATTTACAACATCAAATTACAAAAGAGAGAGAACGTTGGAGACAAGTTTTAATAAGAATTATATATGTTGTGAAATGTCTTTCTAAAAATAATATGGCTTTTAGAGGATCGAATGAGAAACTTTACGAAGATAGTAATGGTAATTTTTTGGGATTAATTGAGATGATAGCAAAAT
>JAYMTF010005645.1:0-11273 GCA_036897485.1 Pelargonium nanum | reverse complement strand
AATCCTCATTATTTTTGACTTTTTTATTTTTTGGAAATACCAATTCGCGAATCGACACGAATTTTTGACGAATCCGTAGTGAATCCGTGTCCGATTCGCGATACGATACGGATTCGTAAGGTGTTGACCGAATCGGTGCTTCATAGGTCTACAGTGTTAGTATCTTAAAGCAGCGCTAGAAACATGCACATATTTGGATTTGAATTCCCCATTGGATAGTAATTCTGCTCCCTAGTTAAGTTGTGTGATCAGTCACAGCCTAAATGTTGGCATTATGTGCATTTTTGGATTTGAATTCCCCATTGCATAGTAATTCTGGCCCTAGTGAAGCCGTGCGATCAGTCATGGCCTAAATGTTGGCATTATGTACCCATATCATGCATCGTTCAAATAGATTAATACGGCAATGAGCGCCCCTCAAAATTTGAAGCACATATGATTAAGGGACATAGAGTTCAATCGTGGTTTATTCTATATATACCGTCAGAATTTTTCGTTTGTGTGATTTAAGAAGATTTCTCTGGAACTATACAATATGATATCCCCAATATTTATGTTCTATATATGCTACCAGGCCTTTCCGCTTACCCACTATTCTTGTTGGAGATGGGCGACTAGGCGGTATTTCTGGTACCATTTCTGCCTACGAGAGTCTAAAGCTTCGAGGCTATGACGTTGTCGCTGTTGTCTTTGAAGATCATGGACTTGTGAATGAAGTGCCACTAACGTGTTATCTGCGAAATAGGTAAGTTTGATACTGTCACTTCATACTCTTGCTCCATTTTCCTGCAGGTCTGGACCCTATTTCTCTTTGTTAATCATAGATTTATAGGTGGTATGCTTTGCCTTAAGTCAGTTATTTCTTTGTTATTTGGTCCTTGCTCTGTCTTGAACCTGAAATTATGCTACCAGTTTGGCAGTTTCCATTTTTCTTCATGAAGTTGCGTCATTAGATTATCTTACTTTTTATACGCATTTGATTTTTTATTATTCTTACTCAATTTCAGGGTGCCTGTACTTGTTATGCCAACTGTTCCACAAGATTTATCAAATGACTTGATGGAATGGTTTGATGAATCTCATAATGTCTTTACTTCTCTCAAGGAAATAATGCTCTCAGCTCATTCAGAGAGGATAAAGAGATTGCGTGACATGCCCAAGAAGGCTTCTGATGTTTTCTGGTGGCCATTTACTCAACACCAACTGGTACCAGAGAAAACTGTAACAGTAATTGATTCACGATGTGGTGAGAACTTTGCAGTCTACAAGGTTTGTGCCCATAACATTACTGGTTATCTGTCTTGATGTTCATATTTGATATTGCATCTCAATTGTTTCATTTCTTTTCTCCTCCATCCCATTCTCCATTTCGTGTGTTTCAAAAAAAAAAATTTCGCAATTGTTAAATGAAATTAGTTGAGAAAAGGTTTATGAGTTAACTGACTGCAAATTTCTATGTCATACAGGTAATTTTTTTACTTTTCATTGTGTATATACGTACAATTAGTTAATGCATTCGTCATGGAGTGATGATTTTTATTTGACAGGTCGCCGCTGTAAATTTGGAATTAAGTTGTGTTTATTTCCATTGTAGGTTAAGGAAAATGATTCATGTATACACTTAGTTTATGTATTCCTTATGAACTGATTTTTTTTTTTTTTTGGCGCAGCTGTAAAATTGGAATTAACTTGTGTTCATTTCCATTGTATGTTTAGGAAAATGACTTCATATGTCAGCAGTTTGATGCATGTGCTAGTTGGTGGACTCAAGGACCTGATGCTACTTTACAGGTCATTTTTCAATTAACTCGTGTTACACTGTTACTGGTTAAGGACCTTTTGTGATCCCTATATGTATGATTATTAGATTTCAGATAACAAGTCAAAACAAAAACAATTTCTTTATATCATGTGAAAAATTGGCTTCACAATATGTCTTGACGAGACCTAATGAGTCATGTGCTGTTATACTGCCATTTGCATTATTGTTTGGTCATGCATTATGTTCCTATGAAAGTAAGATAGAACAATATACATAGGAGGGCAGAAAAACAATTGTTGAATTTATTATTCGTTTAGAGTATTTTTGGGTACATAATTTACTATTTTTTCTATTAATATTATTTTGGCACCTTTTGTAAATTATTTTCTTCGGGTCTTTTTCAAATGACGGCGTGGCTTATTAGAAACTTAAGAAAAATGATTGAAAAGGGTCGCATTGATAAGTTCTCCAAATTTTGGATGAAATTCCTTTTGACTATTAACCTATAATTGGCAAAAGCTATGATCTTGATGGTTCTATGAAAAAAAGTACAAAGGGAGAGTGACTCAATAAGGGCTCCTCTTTCAATTTTATTTTTGAGTAGTAGTAAAGTTATGAAGATGAGGCTGATATGGGAGCCTTGTACAATGGATTTCGTGGTCATAGACTCATAGTTCATTTAATGGGGATCTTTTGAGTGGTAGAAGAGTTTTCTTTCTTGGGATGATAAACTTTATGGCTAGTGAGATTGAATCCCTTTCCTTCTTACTTTCTACCGATAGCATGTCTGAGGCCTTTTAATGTGCTTATTTGTTTAGGCGGTTTCAGACTGAGCTTGCTCGAGATATGGGTTATGCTGCAGCTAGATATGGCCATGTAATGTTTCCTGAGAATGTTTATGAGCCAGCCTTGGAATGTGCAGAACTTTTGCTTGAAGGTGTAGGGAAAGGTTAGTAATCATTGGAGCTGTACTATACATTTTTCATTTTTGTTTTTGCTTCATTTAGTTTTTCTAGAATTCTGTTAATTTCATGTCAAGGCTGTATCACTGGTAAATGAATCTTTTACGTGGCCCTTTTTGAATCCTTTTTTCTTTCTTTTTCCCTGATTTTGCCCAAAAGTGTCCGATGGCAGACTATATGATACAAAGAATGGGCTTCTTATTTATCATCATTTTTTTCTATCTCGTCTTGCATCTAAGTTAAAGGTATTTTCTTACGACATTATGTAACATTTAATAATGGCCAATTCTTTTGCTGCACCTTCTAAGCCATAAACTTGTACTTCATTTTCTTTAATCTGTTGGATAAACTTGTACTTCTGTTGCCACTTTATATACAAGTTGGGCCTCCACCTATCAGCTTAAGCTTTTGGGTTGGAGTCAAGTTTAACATGGTATCAGAGCTGGACGTGAGGGGAAGTGTTAATGTATCTCACATCGAAAGAATGTGAATTTCATTGCCACTTTATATACAAGTTGGGCCCTTTAACTCATTTGTTTGAATTGAACTGGATATTTTTTTTCCAGGTTGGGCTTCTCGAACATATTTTTCGGATAATGGATCTACAGCTATTGAAATCGCCCTCAAGATGGCATTTCGAAAATACTCCTCTGATCATGGAATCCTTTTAGATTCTCTCAAGAATAATACAGTTGAAAGATGTGTTGAACTTAAGGTGACCTTGAATAATCCTTTAATGATTGACTATATGCTGTTGTTATTTTAATAGTCCAAGTGGACAAGTGATAGCGAGTCCCCAATTGAACTAATTACCATGAAAACATTTTCTATGTAGGAACAGTAATTGCTACACTAATTACAGTAGTCATCTCAACTTCTAACGATTGAAATTAATACTTAAGTTGACAAAGAAGCAGCAAAAACGCAAACAAACTGTCATTGTTTTTGCTGATTTTTGCATCTTTCTTATATCCTGTTATTTGTAGATGGATTATTGAATTACACCTGGTTTTGTTTGTCTGAGCCAAAAGCATGATCACACACTGTTGAGAAATATGACAATCATCATAGCTATTAATAGGAAACGTGGATCACTGTATGATTGCAAAATTACATTTGAATCATACTGCAATAAAAATCTGATACTGTAAACAATGGAAATTAAAAGTTAAAAACAGGAAGAAAGTTATTATCTTGACATCAACTGCTAAAATCTCATAATACATTACTAAAAAAAGTAAATAATATTCCTTGGGAAAATATTGTGGTTTAGAAGGTTCTTGTTTTTTTTCCTCAAGAAAATGTAGTTCAAGTTGATTGCTTTGACTTCATAGCAAAAAGAAGAGGCTTTCACACTAGTATACAGCTGAGTAACCAAATAAGGCAGGCCTTTTAATTCAGTAAATTTTATTTATCTATAATGATAAAGTTCAGTTAATCATTTTAAGTACAAGTAAAGCCTTTTTAAGAAATCCATAAAAACAGCTAGTAGTGGAACTCCTTAAAACTGCATAGTAGAGCTAGAGCACTTAGAATGCTCCAATGCTTAGTTCCCTTGGCACCTGTTACCTGGATCTCTTTTTTTCAATATTAATGATTTCATTGCCGATACCTTTGGCCAAATGGCATCCACCTAACCTGTAAGGCAAGGGATCACTGCTTACAACCTGTCAAAACTTACCTATTAGAAGAAAATCAAAATGTTGGCAAGCTCATTGAACCGCTTCATTTTCTCTTTTTAAATCAAATCGGTTTTCGGCTTTTGGAAGATCAAGCAAACTTTTTTCCCTTGGTGTATCTAAAACCATACCTTTAGAGCTTTACTAGTTTGTTGTTCTTGTCTACAGTTGTTGGCCAAGTTGTTTGGATCTAGCATACATTTGTTTAATGTATTGTTCATTTGTAATTATAAAAATCATCAGACTGTAACATAAGTGTGGTGGAATATTTTTAGGTCTTAGCTCTTAAAGGATGCTATCATGGTGATACTTTGGGTGCCATGGAAGCACAAGCACCATCATCTTATACAGGCTTCCTCCAGCAACCATGGTGAGGTCATTTTATCTTGAAAGCTTGTTTAAGAATATTTACTGACCTATTGATGATGTACTTTTTAACTTTTGGGTGTATTTTGCTATGGCTCTATGCTTCCCTTTTCTCATGATTTTCAAATTGTATCGATGCATTCTTGAGATGAAATGGTTAATTGTTGAACAGGATTAGCCTTCAAGTAGGGTTGTAATTGCAGTGAATCCCATCTGTAGCTAAGCTTATTACAGTTGTATTATGACAACTTCTATGTAATAGCTGTAATAGTAACTACATTTCATGGGTACATGGCACAATGTTAAACTATTAAAGCTAGGGCTGTTATATGTGTTGGAACTTGGATCGTTTTTATTGAGGTCATCAATTTATTGCTGAAAACGTGAGCCAAGTTCATTTGTTTGTTAATCTTACAAGGTTTCAGTAAGAAAAGTTTGACCTTGGTGCTTATGCTGATGCAACATCTTGCTACAATGGTATTGATTTGCACATGGAAAAACAATCTCATTTTAACAATTAGAACATCATGTAGTCCATGTTCATCTTTCATGAATGGTGGGGTGCCTAGTTCTAGCTCGGGAACTGAGGTAGCCAGAAAAGCAAGCTTTCATGGTCCAGACCATGTTAGTTATTGTATGTCTAAATCCAATTTTTTGCAGGTACACTGGAAGAGGCCTTTTTCTGGATCCTCCAACTGTCTTTATGTGTAACAGTAAATGGCATCTCTCTATACCGGAAGGGTTGCATGCTGACACTCTGAAACTCGAAGATTCGAGTAAGTGGCCGGCGCCCCTCTACTTTTTGCCAAGTCATAGTTATTCACTTCTAACATCTTATATTGATATGTTTTACAGTCTTCAGATCACGCGATGGAATATTTAATAGGAGCAGGGACAAGTCGGCTATTGCTTCGATCTATTCATCATATATATCCAATCAATTACTCCAGTATTCTGGATCAAGAGATGTGGACCGCATTGGAGCATTAATTATAGAGCCAGGTAAGAAAACTTGTAGTTATCTTTTATAGAAGTATATTTTTGTCTGCATCTCATAAAGTGTCTTTTACTGTTTGGTCTAATTATACTTTGATTGCTTTTGGTTCAGCCCTAAGGCCTAAACTACGGGTACCTCAATATGCCTACTTCAATCCTTCATGTTGTTGTGTCTACAACGTTCTGGAAATTTTTGGATAATCTTTGTAAATGGTTAAATTACATGCAGTTGTACAAGGTGCTGGAGGAATGCTAATGATAGACCCACTCTTCCAGCGTGTACTTGTTAATGAGTGCCGACATAAAAAGATTCCAGTTATATTTGATGAGGTTTTTACAGGTTTTTGGCGTCTAGGATCAGAGGTAGGCTCTCTCTCTCTCTCTCTCAACTAATGTATGTTCACATGAAGTTTAACTCCATTGATTTGAAAACTTTCGATTGACAGACTGCTGCAGATCTACTGGGTTGTTTTCCTGATATAGCCTGCTTCGGAAAGCTGATGACTGGTGGGATTATACCACTGTCCGTTACATTGGCTACAGATGCCGTTTTTGACTCATTTATTGGAGACTCAAAGGTAATTTCTTGCAGATGATTGACTTAGTATGGTTGCTATTGCATTCTTCTTAGGAAAAATAGTATCAGGAAGATGACTTGAGTAACTGGCATTGAAATTTTGCTCTTTGCTGCAATGCCATTATGATCAACCATGTCATTACAAAGGACTTTTTTTGTTTATCTTATGTGTCATTGATTCTTTGTTATGACCCATTTAAATCCCATGATTTCTGGGATTTCTTGATTATGTTTCAATTTGAATAGTTTAATTGTTTCAATTTGTCTTCATAGGTTTTTTCATTGCTTTCTATATAGTGTGTGTGTGTGTGTGTTTTTTAGAAGACACAATATATGTGCATCTCTTCTTACCAAGAAAAACCCTAGACTTAGTATTGTTTGTTGGTGTCCTAGCCGTCAACACATTTTTTCAGCCTGTGGATATAGTTTATACTGTCCTTCGTCAGATGAGTGAAGATAAGCTGTGCAAAAAAAAAAAAAAAACTGGGAAGTCCGTGATGGGACGAGCGTCAAGAAAATATACTAAAAATATCAATGTAGTGTAAATTGAGAGGGTGTATAGACATCCTGTAACACAACTTTCCCCCATAGGTTTTCGGAGACATGAATGAAAAGCATAATGGCATGAGATACTTCAAGTGAATGTTTTTATTCTTTCAGCTATACCATTTAATTGTGGGGTATCATATCAACACAAGTAGATTGTAGTTGAATTCCCTTTTCATCCAGAAGCTGCCAAGAATTTCATGTGTAGTATGATAAATTTCAGTTGAGACTGATTTTCAAACTTACTGTCAAAATCTAATACAAGTTTTCAACTTCAAAGTTTTCTCTCATTAGGAAAATCTGACACAGATGAGTGATCATCAATGAATGTCATACATTTCTTTTTCCCATGAAATATTATTGATCCTCTCAATGGACCCCAAACATCACTATGAATTATGTATAAAGGTCTTGAAGGTTAGGTCTCTGTGGATAAAAAGCTTTATGGCTCTTAGTGAAAATGCAACTTTCACAATGAAATATTGAACAATCCAATTCTTGTAATAACACAGGAAACATTTCTTTAAAGACGGGGAAAACTAGGATGCCCTAAGTATAGGGGGACAAACGTTGTTTTATCCTGGACAGCAATAGAACTAATACTATTTTAGGGCCCGTCTCTTTTTACCCTTGGAGCTCTTTTAGTAGCTACCATTATGATCTTAATACTTCCATCATCCTCCCCACTCTGGTCATGAAACGCGCATTGAGAATCATAAAAACATGTCCTGGTAGTTTTGTTGGATATGAAGAATGGATTTTTGAGACAGTTTTGGATAAATGTATCACACCCTTGCCAAGAATAGGAGAAGAGGATCCATCTGCTATACGAACTGCCATAGTATGAAATATTTGAGAGACATCTGTCATATGACAAGAAACTCCTTAATCTATAATCCAAGGACCATAGTGGAAAAAAGAATGGCTAGGCCATCTAAATCATTCAAATCTGTTAAACTTGACTGTTTAGATGTGGAATACATTAGCACCCCCCTCATGTGCAAGTTGGATAACACAACGGACCCTGCACGTGGACCAAGTAGGGAGGCAACAAAGACGGGTCACTAGACTCAAACCAAACCAGCTCTAATAGGATGTTAAAGTTGAGCCTTCAACTTTAACAAAATCATTACTTGAATGAACCTTCGAACTATTAGGAGCTCCCAACAATTCAAAGTTGGAGGGATCAATCAATGATACTGCAAAAAATTTCTGTGTTACTGAAACATTAGGAGCTCCTAACAGTTCTGAGTTGGAGGGAATCAATCAATGATAGTGCAAAAAAGATTGTCAAAGGGTGTAAATCCATAACAGTCTATTCTCCTTATTTGTCCTGCATGTTTATGCAGCTACTTGTAGATACTTCTATTCAGTATCTTGATGGGGTGTAAATACCAAATAGAGCATCTAATATTATTTTACTTTTGGTCACAGCTCAAGGCCCTGTTGCATGGACATTCATACTCTGCACATGCCATGGGATGCACAGCAGCTGCCAAATCTATTAGGTGGTTTAAAGACCCTCTCACAAATCCTAATATCATTTCTGAAAGGAGGGTGCTTAGAGAGGTATGTCACATTATTCTTTTGTCACTTGTTGCTCCATCAGCTTCTATGTCTTAGATCTGGATTTCTAAAAGTTGGGTTTGAAACTGTGAATGCCTGGTGATTTTTAAAGCATCATTAAAACATGCATACACAAGCACGTACACTATGTAAATGTTTTCTAATCAATTAGTCTGCCTTAGTTATTTCCACATCACCAAAAATCACTTGCACAAAGATTTCTATGTGTGAACATGACATTTCATAGCTATTACAAGGAAAACTTAATAAAAGTGTTCCCTTAGAAGTAAATTCATTTTCATTACCACAACTATGGTAAACATTAATTATTGCTTATGCAATTTCCATGACCCTATATGATTGATCATGGTTATTTATTTGGTAACGCATTTTGAGCATATGCTATTTAAGTCCCACCTTTTTTTATAAGGTTTTATTCAATTTTCAATTCTGGAAAATGGAACTTTGTATAATTTTTTTATAAAAACATATTATTCCATTGGAATTTGTTACTGGTAATTATTACTTCACCTTTTCTATTCTTAAGTAATAAAAAAGAAGGATTTAACCAGTCAGACTGGCAATATGCAAATTTTGTATCCTGGGAAAATGGATCACAATTTGCCAGTATAAATGTTTGAATCATGAATGGTAAAATTTCGAAGGTTTGTAGATTGTTTATTTCATGATCTCATGCATAGTTTTCTTATTGCTGTGATAAATCTTATATGCCTTGGAGGAGTGTTGTAGATTCTGGAATATAAGTCATAATGGTATCTCCCAACATTTTAACTCTCATTTTCTTTCCCTTTCGAACAAAAGGACAGTTTATGGTGTCTGTATTGGTAATGAAATTTTGAATTACCTTTTGTTTGTGTTTCCTTATTACTGATCAAGGTCAGATATGACATTTATGGCGGATGCATATTTACGGATATCATGTCTGTTCAAACTGTTTGCAGTTATGGGATGCGAAATTGGTGAACCAGCTCTCATCACATCATGCAGTGAAAAGAGTGGTTGTGTTGGGAACTCTCCTTGCCCTAGAACTTCAAGCAGAAGGATGTAATGCTGGGTATGCTCTCATAAATTCTGCATTATTTCTTTTTCGGACTCATGGTATCTTGGTATGAATTCATTACAAATTCCCAGCTCTCTGAGTTGTGGCAGTGATGTTCAAACCAAAATTGGTGTTCAGGTAATTTTGTTGGGATAATTGTGTCTGTAGATGACTATTACTTTTTGTATTTTGGAATTTCTCTTTATATAAAAAGGCTAGGCAAATATTTAATATGTCAAATGTGAACTGTGGGTTTATGGAGGATTTGGATGAAGGGAAAACAAATATTCGCTTGTCTTGTCTTGTCTCTTAAGAGTTGCGGTACTAGGGCTATATCCATATTATGCACCTTGAGATTTGAAGTAGAAGTAGAGATCTTTTGCCCCATCATAAAAAGAAATACAAAAGTATGCCTTCTTTGAATATTGCTCGTTGTCTATTGTGTTAGTGGAAGAAACTGATGGAAAATAAATATGTTGTTTGTGTGGAATCAATTATTTTTTAATGGTCTATTTTGGTGCTGCTATGGTTAATTATGTCCCTTTCTTGGTCCCCACTCACCCACCAACAAAAAAGAAATAAATGAATGAATAGTAGGAGCACTGATGCTCAGCCAAATATCCTATTGTAGTGATAATTCATTTTGACAGTAGTTGTTGCTCAAATATCTTGCTGTTAAAGAAGTGGATTGTGACTCTTGCGCAGGTACGGATCATTGTATGCAAGTTCCCTTCTCCAAAATCTCCGTGAAGACGGCATTTACATGAGGCCGCTGGGAAATGTCATCTACCTCATGTGTGGGCCATGCACATCTTCCCAGCTGTGCACCCAAATCCTCACCATTGTTTATACAAGAATTGAAGAGTTTAGCCAAGTAAATAAGTAAAATATCTTGTGTGATTGGTGTAGCGTAATCTGTCGGTTTCGTTGTAAACTTTATTCATTTGTTTTTTCTGGAGTGTCGGGGAATCTTAAAAGAGTGTTGTGTTTGAATGATGGTTTCAAGACCACTACTGCTGATGTTTGTTCATTTCTCCCGAAAATTTCAGCTTTGGTTTTGTGATTTGAAACCTCCATAGATTTTAGCTGGTTTGGATAAATATACCTCCATCTCTGCAATACTATCTCATTCACTGGGTTGTTTTTTTGCAAACACAGTTGGAGTCGGAGTGAGGCACGCAGTGAGACATTTTACAGTAACTAACTCTCATGCCGTCGGATGTTTTGACATAAAGCACTCATTTTGTTACAAGTAGATTTCTTTTCCTCCATGATTGTTTTGTAAGCTATTTTCTGTGAACGAAATGTGACAACAACTAGTCTTCTTTGGTCAAATGTTACATTAGTGATGCTAACAAGTACATATGCATGTGTTTGGGTTAAATGTTTTTGTCTTACTGAATTTGAATGAAGGGGTAATTACAGATGGATACCTTATGTTAAGTTTCTATTTCAGCTGGCATCCCTGAATTAATTTTTCCAACTTTTAACTACCTTATGGTTTGAAGAGTTTATTATGTTACTAGCTCAGTTAACTGAGGTGTAAAATGACGAATTTGCCTTCTTCTCCATCTTTTTCATCTTCTCCAAACAAACCCTAGTTACTATTTTCGAGCTCCAATTTTTTATCTCCTTCACTCTCAGCTCCTTGATCTTCGTCGGCGACCCAAACCCCCATCCCAATGGATCGGACCCAAATTGATGATTATTTTTTGCATTTCTTGAGGTGAGATGGGTTGATTGGTATGTTTGAGAGAGA
>JAYMTF010005644.1:0-11278 GCA_036897485.1 Pelargonium nanum | reverse complement strand
TATCTGGTAATCCTTAATTTTTGCAAAAAATAGAAACAGGACACTCATTTTGGGACGGAGGGAGTATAACACTTGTATCAACTGACTGATACTCATTTTACTCTATTATATTTTTCTGCGTATAGTTCGGTAGTTCAAATTTGAACCTATATTTTTTGAAGATGGTTTCGGTAACAAACATGTATAATTCATATTTTATGGAAATTCTTGGCATTATGGCAGGTAAAGTTATTTCGGAAGAGTATGTTTTGGAATATGGAAGGGATTGTCTTGAGATGCATGTTGGAGCGGTTGAAATTGGTGAACGTGCCCTGGTTGTTGATGATTTAATTGCCACCGGTGGCACTCTCGGTGCAGCTATGAGCTTACTGGGTAACTTATTTGAGAAGTTTTGATGCAATTCATTTGTACAAACTTGGGTATTTTGTTTGATATAAAAGCTGATAATATGTACCGTGTCAATGGTCAACCATAACGACATTTTCATTGCATGAGGTCCAGTTCTGAGTTGACAAGATTTACATAATAATAGCAACCTCGAGTGTTGCTTATTCAAGTACTCTCATTTATGGAGAGCCCCCATTAATTATATTCACATTGAACCTATGATGAAGTGCATGCTCGTACTTTTAATGATGTTTCTTGTTGGTGATATAACTCGATCTTTTGTTCTTCAGAACGCGTCGGAGCAGAAGTTGTTGAGTGTGCATGCCTAATCGAATTACCAGATTTGAAGGTACATATATGCTTTAGTATTTGTTACTTCTAAGTATCAAAAGTATGCCTATAATCTTTATCTGCTCCCAATAATGCGCTTAGTTAGAATTTGTTTGGCTGAAATGGTATTGGATCTTATTGGTTACAGAGTATTATTCTACATTTAATACAGCAAGAAGTTGGTGTTGAAGGTTTTTAGGATTCCATATGATGCACAGAGATAACCAAGAATTAATGTAAAGTGATATAATTTTGGTTGCAGGGTCGAGAAAACTTGAATGGGAAGCCATTGTACGTACTTGTGGAGTCGCACTAGTGAACTTGGATGCTAAAATTGAAAACTAGTATGCTCTTGAAATTGGATTGTACATCATTGGGTTGTTGAGGGAGGAGGTAAATGATGATGGCTTCTACTTGTGTCCTGCGGAGGTGTTTTCAGATCTTCAATTTCACCTACTAGCGTAGCAGCTTTCTACTTAATTTCTCATCATTTCGGAAAAGAGAATGCTTGGCGGATTCCTATTTTTCTCTTATAATCAAAATTCTTATTGCCCGTCATGGGTTCAGGTGCACAAGAATCAATTGATTTTTAGGCAGTAACCATCATGTACATAACTTGTTTGGATGCAAAATCACAGATGTTACTGTGCAGCAACAAAACTATATATTCACATTCAGGTATTTTGCTAGCAATCTTCATCAAACGCAACCAGCCAACCACACGATTCAAGAAGACAACAATTTGAGCATAAACATTTAGAAAATTTAGCCTGAAATCTCTACGGCCCTGATTCAAGAAAATTTAGCCTGATTGGAGCCCCCGCAAAGGCGCTCCCATTTCTCCGCCAATGTTGCAGACTCAAAAGGCCATGTCGTGGCATCGTCTCCATACGAGTTTAGAAAAGAGTTCATGTTTCTCATAAGAAGCTCCCGTTATGTCCCTCTGTGTCAGTGCCACAAAAGGCGATGCCGTTCCTTTGTCTCTAAATAAAACCAGTATAAGGTGCTCTTGTTGCCCAAAAGAATCACTCATTGCTCCCTTAATGTCCAGACCAATAGGCCGTGCCACAACATTGCTGGTTTGTCAAGAGAAATTCGCTCACTCCTCGACCATCGATTGTCTGACGCGTTGCTTGCCTGAGCCCCCTTCGTTTGAGAAAACAAGACCACCATGGATCCCCCCGAGGACCACCATACATAGCCCAAACAAGGGAGATCCATGATCTCAAGGAGAGCTCGTCAACTCCTCTAAACATTTAGCTCCTATAAGGTTCCCGCCTCGTCAGGCTGCCTCCAAACTCTCTGCCTGAACAGGCCAAGACTAAGACATCTTTCTCTACTTAAACATTATAATGTAACCCCCATGTGGTAGGTGTTCCACTCTAACCCGCAATACTCAGAGGGCAAGCAGAAGCTCTCGAGCTCACCCGGCATCCTCTGAGAAGTTAGAACTCAAACACCCGACTCCACCTTGTCAATGACTCAACTAACCACACCACAACACGTGGCGGGGACTTGGAGATAGAACTTGTAACCAAGTTGGACAGCTTATCATCCTATATCGTAATACAAGCAAATATTGGTGACATGTAACGATCACTCATTCCACCAACTCATACATAGCATATGAATATTGTGTAGGTACTACAGCAACTTAAACAAAGTGGTTAATGAACACAGACTAATTAAATCCAGATCTTTGTACCAATCCGTTATGGAATTCTATATATATATATATGAGGGGTCGATAGTTCAGCAATAGAAAAAGAAATTTAGCGCATCACATGATCACATCAAACAAAGACCTTCACCTGATTGTAACCATATGTAAGTACTTCATTTCATTTTTCTCCAAAGAAAAAGTAAAGGCCGGTTCAGCTTACTTGTTCTCTCTTCATATATCAACCCAACACAATTAATAAACAACTTTCAACCTTTCATTTAATTACAATTTCAGTTACTTGGAAAACAAGCAGCATTACATGCTCTTCAACGACAAGATGTAAACTATTCTTATTTCTAAAATCTCCCAAGTAAATTAAACCTAATGTTCTCGTTGCAATCTAGTACATTACACATATATTCTAAAGAATTAAATGCCCAACACGTCATGAAGATTAATGTTTTCATGAAAAACTAACGAAATTTCAATCAACCAACATAACTTTCATCTTATACATGCAATCTAAAAGAAGCAAATTTTTAACGAGTAATGTTACCTTAATCATGAGCGTCAAATGAACGGAAAAATTAATTAAACATATCATCTCAAATTAATTAGTATTGTGTGTTTTATTGTAGCAAGCTGTTGGTCACATCTTGTGTGTTAAATATTTTTTTCTCTAATTAAAAAATGAATATGAGTATGATTAAATGTTGAGAAATGCAATATTATTATATGCAAGACCAACATCTCTTTCTTTGTTTTAACGCAATGGTGTATGATTCAACATTACGTTATATATGATTTGGCTTACAAAAACATTAATTAAGATTATGATTAATTTATTTTCATTTCATTGGTACTCACTACTCAAATAAATAAATGGCAAAAAAATACAGCACATTGGAGGATTTGAATTTTCTCGCCTACCAAACAAGAGACCAAGACTCAGCAATTACGCCACAATCTACGAGCCTTGTGATGTTTACAGGTTCTTCAAAGGTCATAATCATACTGAATAATATCACAATTATTAAAAATCAATTGCTGTGCTCTGACTAATAAATTTTAATTAAAAGCCTAAAGTAAACGTACCCAAATTTATTTATCCACTTTAATTAATATAAATGGCCGGTTACTAAAACCATTTATCAACTCAATTTCTTGAGTAAACGTACAAAAATATCACTCGAACTTAAAATTGCTTCGGTAAATGCATGTAAGAAATTCAAGCCAAATAAATAAAAAACCATCATATATATAGAAAACTTCGCAATTAATTGTTTTTTTTTTTCTTTTTACAACTTGTAGATGATGAGAAAGCAAGGCAACACCGCACGAGAATCAAACACAAGTAACTCCCCGTTAACCCCACTCACCGAGTCACACCCGACTCGGCCATCCAACGAGTCGAAGCCGAGTTTGTTGGATACCCGACCCGCTATGACCCGGCACACCAACATGGCTCTCCTCCCCCTCCCTCCGCCAGCGCTCACGTGGGCTTCTCCGCTACCTGAAAACGTGCAAATCGCCGCCCCCTTGCCGCAGGGCATGACCCATCCCCCGCCGCACGTGTTGTAAGCCCAGCTGCCGCCGCCGCCGCCGGACGTGTCGCCTAAACATTGAAACCGCATCACTTCGTTGCCATCCGCGACGCAGCGCGCATTCTCCTCCCAATTAGCGCCTCCGTCCGACCCGGCTTGGGCCTTCACCGCCTCGCGGTACTCCTCGAACCGAGCCACGGTCTTGGACCCGTTTTGAACCTTGAGAATCATCTCAACCCGGCCCGTAAAATCCTTGGGGCTCCAGCTCGTGTGGAAAATAATCTCGACGACGTTGCGGGAAGGGTGGCCCTGGGGCAGCTCGGTCAGCGCCGGAAAAAACGAGTCCGGTGCTCGGGCAGAGGATGCGCGACGAGTACGTGCGGCGGGATCTGGCTTAGTAAGGGCGGACCGTGAGGGCTTCGGCGGCGGAGCCTTGGGTTTAGTGGGCCTGTTCTTGGTGGTCTCTACGACGTCTTTGATGCTCTGAGCGCTTTTCCGGCAACTGGCGGAAACAGGTAGGAGGTGTTTGGGATAAGGGTGGTAGACGTCGTCGACAGCTCTGGATTTGCACTGCAACGATTTGACCCACCCGCCCGCCATTAGAGTCGAAGCTTAGGACAACGTCAATCACACAATCTTCTATTACTTTTCTCTCTCTAACAAACAACAACAACTTTGTCTCTCTCTCTCTCGTTTCATTTCATGTTTTATGACAGACAGTGTCGTGGCCATGGCGAGGAGGAATAAATGAGTTTCATTTGGTGTGGACGGCGGTATTACCAATTTGCCCTCGCTGAGCCGCGCGAATTACCCACGTGGAATTTGTCTAATGGGAACAAATTTCATTTTATTTAAGGAAACAAATAGGAAAAGTTGATATGGTGTGGCAAGGTGCACAGTGTCCCGCAAAATGGACTAAAGATGATTTGGTGGGTTACACGTGGGGCCTTTCCATGGCTTGTCTGATTTTGCTGGATGGGCCCAGTTGAGTTGTGATCTTTTTGGTCGTTACCTGATTAGAGGAAGATTTGGAAGGTAATAACATCAACGGCTCGATTTTGATTATCTGGAGGAATTGGACGTTTCAGAAAAATAGATCATACGTTACTAGTATGGTAGAGTCCAAACAAACAAATAAACACTGGAGGCGGCTTTTTGGTTTCTACTTATTTATCAGGTTTTATTAAGGTTTTAAAACTTAAAATTAACAACTTAATGACCTGTATTTTCAAAACAATATAATTATTGACTAGGGGTCGTATTCGTGTTGTATTGAAAGTTTAGTATTTTGTTAAATGGATCAACACGAACTCGTTTAAGCTGAACCCAAACCCACTTAACTTCATGTTCGTGTCGTGTCACGTGTTATGACCCTTTACAAACTAACAGTTGTGTGCATGTATTGGTAGAATTTTTACTTTTTGTTTTTGCTTTATTTGAATTTATTCTTTGTGAAAGAAGAAGAAAGAGGAGGGTAGTAGATTGCCATCATCACTGTTTTTGGCTTTATGGTGTTTGTGCTATCAATTATGATATCAAGCTTTGCTTTTCCTAGAATGTCTGGTTTTGTAGTGAAACTGAGCAATTGACCCTATGCAACTAGCACAACTGCAATATTTGGTTTTATTTTATTGATTTAAATTATTTGTATTAGTGACTTCTTCAAACACATGCAATTTCACTACACTTTTCTTCTTTGTAGATTGTAATGTATCAGTAACAAACTTGTGGAAATGAATCAAAGCAGCATTTACTCTTTGGAGCAGTCAGCACAGCAGAGTATAGTTGGCCATGGCCAGGTTTGAAGATTCAAATAATAAAGATGAGTTTTTTTTTTTTTTAATAGCACTTGTTTCATCACATCATCACATCATCACCAGCTCACCAGGTGGAGCTTCAATTCACACTGTAGGGCCCTCCACTTCCACTGAGTTAGATACTACATTTTTTGAAAGGTTGCTAAATGTGGGAGGTGGATATATATGGGTATATATGTAATTATAAACCTACAACAGTAGTGTTCTTCTTGGTTTTTCCAAGAAAATAAAGAATTTAAAATTCCATAACAATGAGGTGGAGGTGGGAATCTTTTATAAAAGTTTGAAGTGGAAACAGGCAGGTGAGATGGGAGAGAGAAGAGAATAGAATAGAAGCATCAAAAAGAGAATGGAAACTCTGCAGGAAGAAGATATAAAGATTAAAAAAACACTGAAATTTTAAACCTAGCTGGTAAAACGACAGTTTTTCTTACAAGATTCTATATTTCATATTTGTTTTCTTGGGACAATGGCTTCTAATTACGATACAAGGGGACACTAACATTGAAGTTTGCAATTTTTATCACCAATGCAATAATTTTATCATGTAAATTTGCACACCAACCACCATATTAGTCAACAAAACCAAACTACAGAATTCACCATTATTAGAAAATTTTACTGTAAATTTGTCTTGAGTTATTAATTACTATGATTATAAGAATATTATATGTATCTTGTACCCAAGTAAACTAATTTATAAGAAGTGACAGTCAATTTGAAGCTAACACGATGAGTATAATTATAATATAGGATTGATATAGTTATTATGGTAGGGTGATATAAAAATAAATAGATAATGAAAACAAATGTAGATGCATAAAAACGTAGGTAGGTTAGGTTAAGTTTGTGGGGTGGTGGTGCTTTGCCAGCCTTTGGCTTCACGCCTGCATATTCTGTCTTTTCTATTTTAATTTCTTGCTCCTGAGTCCCGGGAAGTGCGTTATTTTCTGGGCGTGCTTCTTCCTTTTAAAACACCCACAAAATTCCTTACCTTTTATTCAAATTTCTTCTTTTGTATGCATGTAGGTTTTGTTATTAGTTTAATAATGCTTTGTTTACAGTTCTTATTCTGTATCTACTACTTGATTGGTTACTTGTTTCTGCTAGATTTGTTTCACAGAGTGAGTTGGTATTGAAAAAACACAAGTGAAATTAAACAACTTTGATTATAAGTCAGCATATCTCATTTATGTCTGAGGTCCAAGTTTTGAAATCCAGGGGTGATTGATTAACCAAAAACACTTGAATTATAGAGTTGAAGAAAAAGATGTGAATGTGACTAATAAGCTAATTTACAGTATAGTATATGTTTGACCAGTCACTGTGCTTTGTAATCATCAATATTCATATTTTAGCTAGCATTCAATTCTCTTTAATGCTCTTTTTTCTGCCTCTTTCCTTCATCTAATAAATGCTCAATTCAATTTCTTATTTGGATCCAAGTTTGACATTATTTAATCCCATCATTCAAGATTGCTGGATATAAATTTCCATAAACTTTTGTCAACAATGCCATTTTATAATTTCTATAACTCTCAAGTATATTTCTGATCTACAGATTTACAGCAGCTAGCCACATGTTCATCTGGCTAGTTTTTGACTGTTGAGTCATCAATCACTGATGTAGATATGTTAGTCAACTAGATATATTGCTGTTCATGAAATTGTGATGCAGTGTTGTTTTTGTTGGTATGTACTGAATTGCATCAACTGGTAGCCTGCCTCTGTCCAACTTTCTTGGATCTTTGCTTAAACTATCCATTGTTTTCAATGATGATAATCCATTCTTTTAGGGGATGACTAAATTATTTAAGAAACACATTTCTATAATAAAGATCATGAGTTGGAATCTTATTAATGGGCTGGAGAAGGTGAGCTATTCCTAGTGTATATATAGCTCAATCTATTTTATCAGTTCTTTTAAACAACCATATAGCCTTGCAATTTTTCTAACTTCTGTTTGCAGAATGAAGATTGACTACTACTGCAGTTCTTTGTTTTTGTTGGCTCACTCACAGATACAGCCTCTACAGTCTGCATCTGTTCACTCCCTATTTGTTTTTTTTTTTCATTAGTTGAGTTACACAACATAGGGTAACTCTCACATTTTAACCCAAATAACTCATCCCACACCGTCAGTAGGGAGGCTCGAACCCGAGATCTCAAAAGAAATCCAAAGCGCTTAAACTGTTCGGCCCAATCTGTTTTGATTTTTAATATAGTAAATTAGTTATGCATAAATTGTTAATTGTATGCTTATACTTCATTTTTCTCAAAATAGAAACAAACACACTAATTTTGAGACAGGTGGAGTAATATATACCTATACGTTGCATATACATATTAAACCACATACATACATACATATAAAAGGAATATGAGTTATAATTCTTTTTTGCAGCTAAACTAATGAATTCATGACATTAAATTAAAATTTTATTTATACTCGAATCAATGAATTTATGAGAACGAAACGACTGGTTGTATCAATAAAAGTTACTGCATTTAGAAAACCAATTCCTACTCAATTAAGACGAAAACGGATGTGTAATCTTGGGATCTTGGGTAGAAGCGGGCAATAATTTAGTAGGTAAATTAATACCAGACAATAAAATTATGTCACCTCAGCAACTATTAGTTCGCAAAGTAATATGTCAAGTGTTTCTCTATCCAGCGTTCTTCATCTGTCAAGTGATCCTACAACCATTTTAATTTCACATTCTAAACCTTCATGGAATTGCCCATAACTTTGCTACAAAAATTTCTAAATTGGGGAATGATTTTCAAGCACATGCTCATAATTGATGCGCTCAACAAACCGTTGTGCATTTTTTATACTTTCCATATTTAGTCACAGACTCTTTTCGTCTCCAAACTTCATTATCCAATTAATCATTGAGAAGAAGAAAAAAAAATAGACAAATGATTATAAACATTTCATTCCATGTTGTTGGTCTGCTCTGTATTTGAATATTCCTATTGGGCTCCTCTCAACTAACAGTCTATCTTCTCCAGCCCATTTGAGTATGGCCCACTTTCGGATGGAGCCCATAGGACAGAAGAAGCAATTTTCTAATCATCACTGATTCACTGCCCACACACACTCTTCTCTTGCCCTCGGCGGGAAACGGAAAAGTTAGTTTATCGTTATGCCCCAAGAACGATGTCGTATTTGTTGGACAGATTAACTTCATTTTTTTTTATTTTTAAAGTTGAGCTACACAACAGGGAATAAGTCACCCCTTTTAACCCAAACCCCACTCCACCCCACCCGACACAATGAGATTTGAACCCACTACCTCCTAAATGGAGATGTGTGTCTTGACCATTACGTCACCCCTAAAAGACAGATTAACCTCATCTTGATTGGTAAAACTATAAAAGTGGAAAAAAGGTTAAAGGCAACAGCAACAGCAAGCAACTGCTCTCACAGCTTCTTCGATTCCATGCCCCACACTCCAAAACATGATTTCTTATATACTTTGTTTAGATTGTAAAATCTGATTTATTGTACTATGCTATTAGTCTCGAGCCCTAGTATGTTGATAGCTCAGTCATTTAAAGTCTTATACTCCTCCGTTTTAAAATAAGTGTTTATCTATTTTGAGAAAAATTTAAAAGTTAGTTGATTAATGTGTTGTATACTTATTCGTTCATCTCATTGACATGTGTTCTAACAAATTCAATACATATTAATTAATTTATATAAAAATATTATTGATAATTCATTTGTAACTAACTTCTTAAAAATAAAACAAAACATCTATTTTAGTAAAAAAAAAAACTCAAATCAAATATGACACATTTATTTGAGACGGGAGATCTGAGCACTATTACTTTACAGATTTGATACCTTTATCGAAAGTGTGTCATACATATAAAGTTCCATTTAGAGACTAAAGAACTTGAAGGTCCCCCTTTTGTTTATCAATGAAAACCTGACATAGAATTAAGCATTGTAAGAAGATGAATAGCAGTGCGAGACCAGCCAGTCAAGGAGGTCATCAATGGAGGACAAAAAATAATTAAAGAAGAGAAGCCAGATATGGATAACGTTACGTCTGTGATCAGATCATTGTCACTTTCTCTCTCTCAGTACAAGCTATTGAGTTGAGACTGTGAAGAAAATGCTAAGAGAGCTACGTACAAACAATACATATGAGTCCAAGTTTTGAATTTTTTGTGGAGTAGGTGAAGCCAACACAACAAATCTGACGACTGAACTCATCAATTTTGGACTCACCCTCGTGTGGATGAGATTAGTGAGAGTACTAGGGAAGGAATGAGGCTACATTTTCTTAAACCAATTGCAACCATGACGTACATGTGATTTATTCACACAAAAAATATAATTAAACAAATGAAAATAGAAAGGATAATATAGGCAAGTACGTACATAATAGTTTGTAGGGTGTGTAGTGTGTACACTACTATGGATTACTATTTATGCACAATGAAGAGGAGCATAAAAGCCACATGCAAATATGTACTAGAAAGTAGAAACCTAGAAAATGGATGCATTGCACCACACCATGCAAAACCATAATTCAGAGTTGTAATTGGTGTTTGTCTGAAAGAACACAGACTGTAATGGAAGCACAAGAAGCTGTACAAGGGGGTGTTTGGACTGAGTTGTTACTGATCTCTCTATCCCATGCAATATGAAGATATACAGTGAAGAATGCTGATCAGCTGAAGAGCATTATCTAGTTTCTACCACTTGAGAAACATGGATTTGATGTTTCTTTCTTTACCGGTCTTGAATTTGTCTTACAATATACATTTGCGTCAAAACTTAGTACTCAGAATTTTAGTGTTTTCGTGGTCCTTCTTGACTCAAATAATGATTAGTCTATCAGTTGACAACACAATTTATTCATATTTTGTACAATTTCTCCCATGTAACCAAATTATTTCTCCTCCTTTGAAATAGTTTTCTTTTTGATAAATCGAGAACATATATCAGTTAGCACTTGCTTATATGTACAATTTTGTGCACATTGACAATCTTGTCCACTCGTACGCAATGAAGTCTAAAATAAATAGCCTAATTCAAATCATTAATTATACTAGTGTTCTATCCCGTGCGTTGCACGGGTAGTAAAAATATGATTATCAATTAGAGGTGTAGGGTAAAGTTTGAATCTGTTTTCACTTTAATAATTCATTAGAAAAAACGTTTTTATGTAATCCCCTTATATACTTAGAACTTGAATTTTTTTCCCGGTGTAAAGCTGTATACACAATTATAAAATAATTATATTTAACATATATACACATTTTGAGTTCAAAAGTTAACAATTTTTCAAATAAAATTTTACTTATCTAAAGTTTATATGTCCATGAGTCCATTTATTTAATCATTGTAAGGAAAATTTAACTAATCGATTACACTATATTCATTTGTATTATGAAAATCATGTTATTATAATTGGGTAAAAATAACAACAAAAAATGTTAATGGTATAATAATGTATTTCTAAGTTCAATATATCATATATGAATTCAAAATTAGGTCATATTTCAATAAAATT
>JAYMTF010005643.1:0-11278 GCA_036897485.1 Pelargonium nanum | reverse complement strand
AGACCTCATCCCACTCACACAGCTAGAATAACCAACTGCGCCACCCTTAGTGGTTAATATATTCCATGCTTTACAAAGAATAAAATGTGAACTAATGAATTCAATTGCACACTGTTTGCTTTTCATCACCTGCAATCACTTGTATGCAATGTCATATGGTTTCTCATGCTATCATACCCACAACTTGAATCATTAGCACTGTCCCATGTGTGCACAACTACTGATCCAAGCAAATTCTCTGTCTCTTCTCCATTTGACAATTCACTATTAACCCATGGATGCTTCACCATCATTCTCAATCCCTCTAGCTCCATTGCCACTTCCTTCATGCTTGGCCTCTCCTCTCCCCTCACCACTATACACCTCTTTGCAATTTTTGCCACTTCCTTCACTTGAACCACCTCAATCTCATCCTCATGGTTCACAATGCAGTCTTCAACAATCTCGAACAGACGATCCTCTTTCAACGCGGACAGGAAGTACATTGCTAGGCTTCTCATCTGCTCGGTCCTGTCGAAGGACAGTGCTTGTTGTCCTGTTATTAGCTCCATTAGTACCACTCCGAAGCTATAAACATCACTCTTGTCAGTGAGCTGGCTAGTGTGCAAGTACTCAGGGTCTAAGTAGCCTAGTGTTCCTTGCACCATTGTTGACATCCCAACTTGGTCTAGTGGAACCAACCTTGACCCTCCAAAATCCGAGACTTTTGCTGTGAATGTCTCATCTACAAGCACATTTGTTGTCTTCACATCTCTATGGATGATGGGAATTGAGGCTGCTGAGTGTAGATATGCTAGCACTCCTGCGGTTTCTGCTGCTATTCGCAAGCGAATTTCCCAAGAAATGGAGCTTGCCTTGGCCTTGTCATGGATGTGATCAAAGAGAGTGCCATTGGAGACATATTCATAGACCAATAAGGGGACTTCTGTCTCTAAACAACAGCCTAGGAGCTTCACAACATTCCTATGATTGATTTTGGACAAAATGATCATCTCGTTGATGAACTGCTCGATTTGGGTTTGATCCACAACTTTAGACTTCTTGATGGCTACAACTCTCCCATCTGATAGAGTTCCTTTGTAAACCGTCCCGTACCCTCCTTTGCCCACAATTTTGCTGTCATCATAGTTGTTGGTAGCCTTCTTCAGCGCCTCCTCTGCGAAGATTAAGGCTGTTTCGCTGGTTCCCTCGTGTTGGGTGAGGTTTTGCTGCAGCATCAACCCACCATTTTGCTTAAAGAACTTCTCTTTGAGCTTCATGGATTTCCATTTGTTGAATCCCCAAAACAACCATGTGCTGCAAATTAGCATCACAATGACACCTATGCCAATTCCTACAAAAAAATAGTTACTTTGTAAGATCATATGTTGTAATAAAAGTAGTAAAATCTGAGCACATATGTTCTTAAGTGAATGTACTTACCAACAGAAACTTTAATCCAAGCTTGTTGTTTAGCAGCATTTTTTATGCAGCCTTGTCCACCTTTTATGCCATCTCCATGGAACCCTTCGGGGCATGAACAATTGTAACTTCCTTCTGTGTTCGAACATATATTCGTGCATTGATTGAGATTCGAGCTCTCACACTCATCAATATCTGAAAGAACCAAACATTTGATCATCATCATCATGACAAGTTAAGAAGAAAGTTATAAACAACTACATTTAGTAATGATAAATGAATAAAGTCCCTACCTTGACAGCCATCTTCAAGATAAGGATTCCCTTGGTAGCCTTGCGAGCAATTGCATCGATAACCTGGAGCATTGCTCGAGTCATAGCACATACTATTGTTCTTGCAAATATGCGTTTGAGAGTGTTGCTCGCACGTCTCATTACCAATAGCCCAATCAAGCACCACAGGAAACCTTAGTGTATCAGGAAAATCATTGACAGCAAGGTCTAGAGTTGAGAAATTGAACTTATCTTCCTCAACAACAAAAGCATAGCTGCAAGGATTGAAGTCATCTACAAATGTGTGATTGAAATAGCTTGTGACAGACAAGTTAAAGCCCCAAATTCCTTTAGGAATAGGGGTTTGGCAACAGCCTTCACCAGAGCAAGACCCATTGACAACATCACCAAGCCTATAACAAAAGGCGGTGCATCCAGTGGCATACTTGTTTGCTTCAAAACCTTGGATCAATGTGGATGCATCACAGCCCACAACAGTGAACTTGTTTCGGGTATGCGAAATGGGGAATTGGGACACTGTTAGCCATGAATCAGCAGAACTTGTTCGAAGACCGGAACTGTAACAATCATGGGCTGGCCAGGCATCAATTGATAGCTCACCATCAACTGATAAGCTGTTGACTTCTAGATTACCTATCCCTAAGAAAGGCGTCGAATCGTTGACACAAGTGATGAGAAAATCTTCATTTAGGTAACAGCCTTGGGTTGTGCCAAATGGGTATGGGATGCTAACATTCCCACAAGTTTCTTGGCAATCAGGTTTGGCTTGAGCAGCTTCTGCTGGTGAGGTTGCAAAGAAGAAAAATGATAGTAAAAGGACATGAGCAACTAGTACTAGCACACCTCTCAAGCCCATTTGGCTGCTTTTTATTTTTGATTGATTGAAGTTCTTGGGACATTTGGATCACCAATTCCTTTTATAGTACATTTTCTGTTGATGATGGTTGTTGAAATATAACAAGTCAAACTCAAGCAACTGACTTCTTCAACATAAAAGAGTTGGCTCATATAATAAACAGAGTATATAATATGGAGACTACTTGACAGATTTGTTTCTTTTGTTTATTAAAACCTTATTGTCTTTGAGGTGGCATTGGCACTCCTTTATTGAACTGATCATGGAAAGACTAAATCAGAGCAAATTGCTTCTGGATCTCTTTGAAAGTGCCTAAAATGAAGAATTCAGTATGCTGATGTTTTAAAATATAAACAACTGACATTTGTTTTTTCATATAAACTAGCTAGTTGAAAACCAAGAAAATGAAATCCAACCTAAACTCAATGATGTGAAAAACTTTGTTGATTAAATCTCACTAAATATTAAGTTTTAATTTAGGCATGCATAAAATGACTTTCATGATCATGACTGCTGGTTTTGGTCTTTAAACAATAAAGGCAGCATAGTAAAATATAAAATGAGAGGTGACAAAAGTGAATGATAATAATATTCAAATTCATTTACATGGAAAATGTACAGTGCAATCAGTTTCTTCAATTGTGCCTAATCTACTCAAGTCAACATTGAGATTATTTAGATGTGAACAAGAAAAATTGTAGGTGTGTGAAGCTTACTAGTTCTACTGATATTTTCTATATGTTAATGAATAAACAGAAGATTCTTATTCCACTTTGGTTGCAATCAAGAAAGGGTCTCCTTAGAAGATAAAAAATATTAATGTGCATATAAACAAATATCAACTTTACAGACATCTAAATGATGAAATTAAGAATATTGTATATGCATTCATATTACTGGTTAGATTCATAGACCAACAATATTAATTAGTACCTTAGTTAGCAAGTTAAGGTTTTGACTTTTGAGAGATGACATATTCAGAATAGTTTTAGATCAATCTGTTTGTTTGCATATATATAGATTTCTTCAATTGTCCATGTTACACTTGATTTGAATTGTGTGAAACTGATTATGGTATTGGCAACATGGTTCATGTGCTCGTGTGTCTTCATAGGATTGTTGCTAATTGTATCAATGATTTGTTGCTGTCGGATTCTTAGAAACTGGCATTTTGATTTTGTGCGCAGCAGCAGCATCAATTTCTCTACAACTGTAGACTCTTACAAACTAAAGATCAATCATGATCTCTTCAATTTCCAAATCAAGGGCATTCGATGGAGCAGAAACTGGCATAGGCGTGGCGAGAGCATGGATTGATGATCATGGTTCATGACATTGATTATGGCAACAAGGTGGCTCTAGCTGAGGAAACAGTGGATTAGAGCTAGATCATGATGATCAATCCCAAATGTGTTTTTTTTTTCTTTTTCAATTGTGATTTGTAAGGAAAAAGATGATTCAACTCTATGAATATACAGTTTCACCAATTTTATCTTGTTTGCTAAGTGCCAACTTTTACCATTTATTGAAGCATTGAATAGATTGGCTTTCATTTTTCTGACAAACAACTTGCTAGTTTATGTGAAATTATTGGAAGGTGCATAGTTATCAGGAAATGAATGTGTGATAAAGTCATAGCTGAGTTTAGTTTGGCTTTCCTTTTCGTGACAAACAACTTGCTAGTTTATGTGAAATAAGATACCATTGTTCATATTATTATAAGATATCAACACATTGATCAATTCTTTGACATTTCAGCAACAAATTATGAATCTGCAAAAACTCTCATGTCATGTCCCATTCATAACCTGTCATTTATGCAATTTGATCTGAACTAGTCTTCAGCTTGTGTTGCTATAAGAGGAGAATTCATCAGTGGATGAGCCCTACACCAAACAAAATCAGTAGCTAACCATGAGCAAATTAGTACTAGCACTAGTGCTTGCTCTATTAGTAGTCAATGGCGCCGAAGCTAATGCAGTGGCCTTATCTGGTTGCCAAGATAGATGTGGAAACCTCAGCATCCCATACCCATTTGGCACAACACCAGAGTGTTACCTCAATGAAGATTTTTTCATCAATTGTACAATTGATTTGAAGCCTATCTTAAGAAAAAGTGAGGACATAGAGGTCCTAAACATATCAGTTGATGGAGAGCTATGGATTGCCATCCCTCCAGTCTATGATTGTTATAGCGATTCAGGTACGCAAACGGGTGATTCTTGGCAATCTCTTAAAGTCTCTAAGTTCTTCATTTCTGATACCAGAAACAAGTTCACTGTCGTGGGCTGCGACTCAACTACACTTATTCAAGGTTTGGAGGGAGGACAATATGCTACTGGCTGCATTGCCATGTGTTACAATAGCAGTGATGTGGTCAATGGATCTTGCAATGGCATCGGCTGTTGCCAGACCCCGATTCCTAGAGGGATAAAGGACTACAACATAACTGTTGGAAGCTACTTCAATCACACGTATGTGTCCGGATTCAATCCTTGCAGCTATGCTTTTGTGGTGGCTGATGGTATGTTCAACTTCTCATCCTTGGATCTTAACACTGATGTGGACAGCGTTTCGGAGCTCAACTTTCCTGTGGTTCTTGATTGGGCAATTGGTGAGGAGACTTGCAAGGATGTTGCTCAAGAAAATGTATGCAAGAATCAGAGTCATAGTGAGTGCTATGATTCTGATAAAGGCAGTGGCAGTGGTTATAGATGCAGATGTATTGAAGGTTATGAAGGCAATCCCTATCTCTCACCTGGTTGTCAAGGTGCTTTCATTTTTTTGTCACTTGCTACTTATATTCTATGTTCTTTAACATATCTTTTTAAAAAAATTGGCACTACTTTTTGTGCAGATATCAATGAGTGTGCTAAGCAAGAGCTGAATGGATGCAGAAATGAAAGATTTTGTATAAATTTAGAAGGAGGTTACAATTGTTCCTGCTGGCAAAATGGTACTGGTTGTACCTTTTTCCAACAACAAATATGGATCAAAGTTGCTGTTGGTAAGTAAATTACAACTTATATAAATTGTTTCAAAAGTTCTTATATAATTACACAGCAAATGATGTTTGGCATTTTTGTTAAATGTAGGAACTGGTGTAGGTGTCACTGGTGTTCTGATCTGTATCACTTGGCTGTACTATGGATTCAAGAAATGGAAAACCATGAAGCTCAAAGAGAAATTCTTTAAGCAGAATGGCGGATTGATGCTACAAAAGAATCTTCCCCGATGTGAAGGAGCCAATGAAACGACCTTAATCTTCGCAGAAGAAGCGTTGAAGAAGGCTACAAACAATTATGATGACAGCAGAGTTGTCGGTAAGGGAGGTTATGGTACAGTATACAAAGGAACTCTATCAGATGGGAGGGTTGTAGCAATCAAGAAGTCTAAAGTTGTGGATCAAACCCAAATTGAGCAGTTCATCAACGAGATGATCATTCTTTCCCAAGTTAATCATAGGAATGTTGTGAAGCTCTTAGGTTGTTGTCTTGAGACAGAAGTCCCCTTGTTGGTCTATGAATTTGTTTCCAATGGCACTCTCTTTGATCACATGCATGACAAGAGGAAGGCACATGCTATTTCGTGGGAAATTCGCTTGCGAATAGCTGCAGAAACTGCAGGAGTGTTGGCATATCTACACTCAGCAGCCTCCACACCCATTATACACAGAGATGTGAAGACAACAAACATACTCTTAGATGAGACCTACACTGCAAAAGTCTCGGATTTCGGAGCTTCAAGGTTGGTTCCTTTTGATCAAGCCGAGTTATCAACAATGGTGCAAGGGACACTTGGATACTTGGACCCTGAGTACTTGCATACAAGTCAGCTCACTGAGAAGAGTGATGTTTATAGCTTCGGCGTTGTACTTATAGAGCTACTCACCGGAGAAAAGGCACTTTGCTTCAACAGGCCTGAGGAGAAGAGAAGTCTAGCTATGTACTTCCTTTCCGCGCTAAAAGAGGATCGTTTCTTCGAAATCATTGAAGATTGCATAGTGAGTGAAGATGAAGTTGAGCAGCTTCAAGTGTTGGATGTTGCAAAACTTGCAAAGAGGTGCATAAAAGTGAAGGGTGAGGAGAGACCAAGCATGAAGGAAGTGGCAATGGAGCTAGAGGGACTGAGAATGATGGTGAAGCATCCATGGGTTAATTGTGATCAATCAGATAAAGAGGAGGTAGAGTATTTGCTTGGACAGAGATGGGACACTAGTGATTGCTATGGCAAAGGTGATTCAAGTTCTGGATATGATAGCATAAGAAACCACATAGCTTTAACAGTTAGTGATGCTAGATGATGATGAAACTTCATAATTTTGAGCATTACAAGGTGATTTTTCTAGCTATACTGTGTTTTAGCTGAATAAAACATGGAGAAGTCACTTAAGGCCCTTTTTTCATCAACATTCAGATGTACAATTCATAAATTGATTATGTTTCATGAATGTTTCCTTTTTCATTTCTTAACATTGTGCACTTTGATACAATAGCATAGGTCAAAGAGAGTGTCACTGGCAACAAATTCATAGACCAACAAAGGGACTTGTGTCTCAAGACAACAACCTAGGAGTTTCACAACATTCCTATGATTGATTTTGCACAAAATGGTCATCTCATTGATGAACTGCACAATTTGTTTTCATGGTTGTTCTTATTTTAGGAGGTTTTCATGAGGTTAAAGAGAGTCTAGTTCACTAACTGTTACAATCAGAATGAATTATCATATACAAGTTTCAAATACAAATGCAAAACAAAAAATGAAAAAATTAATGAATTAATGAATTGTATGAGACTATTTCAATATGAAGTGTATCTTAACTTCTACATGTTCTGTTCTGCAAAAACACTAAAATGGACAAAAATTATCAATTTCCATCATCTTGCATCACTAAGAGCTAAAGCTATGTGGTTCCTCATGCTATCATCATACCCACAACTTGAATCACAAGTTGTGTCCCTTGTGTGCCCACCTGATCCAAGCAAGTTCTCTGTCTCTTCTCTATGTGATGATTCAATATCATTAACCCATGGATGCTTCACTGCCATCATTCTCAATCTCTCTAGCTCCATTGCCACTTCCTTCATGCTTGGTCTCTCCTCCCCATTCACTACTATACACCTCTTCGCAAGTTTCGCCATTTCCCTCACTTGAACCTCCTCAGTCTCATCCTCATGATTCACAATGCAGTCTTCAACAATCTCGAACAAACGATCCTCTTTCAACGCGGACAGGAAATACATAGCTAGACTCCTCATCTCCTCGGGCCTGTCAAAGGAGACCGCCTTTTGTCCGGTTAGTAGCTCCATTAGCACAACTCCAAAGCTATAAACATCACTCTTGTCAGTGAGCTGGCTGGTATGCAAGTACTCAGGATCTAAATAGCCTAGTGTTCCTTGCACCATTGTTGACATCCCAACTTGGTCAAGAGGCACCAACCTTGAAGCACCGAAATCCGAAACTTTTGCAGTGTAGGTCTCATCTAAGAGTATGTTTGTTGTCTTGATGTCTCTATGGATAATGGGTGTGGAGGCTGCTGAGTGTAGATATGCCAACACTCCTGCAGTTTCCGCGGCTATTCGCAAGCGAATCTCCCAAGAAATGGAACATGCCTTGGCCTTGTCATGGATGTGGTCAAAGAGAGTGCCATTGGAGACAAACTCATAGACCAACAAGGGGACTTCTGTCTCTAGACAACAACCTAGGAGCTTCACAACATTCCTATGATTGATTTTGGACAAAATCATCATCTCGTTGATGAACTGCTCAATTTGGGACTGATCTACCACTCTAGACTTCTTGATTGCCACAACTCTCCCATCTGATAGAGCTCCTTTGTAGACTGTTCCATAACCTCCTCTTCCCACAATTGTGCTGTCAGCATAATTGCTCGTAGCCTTCTTCAGCGCCTCTTCTGCGAAGATCAAGGCTGTTTCGCTGGATCCTTCGCGTTGAACAAGGTTTTGCTGCAACATCAACCCACCATTCTGCTTAAAGAACTTCTCTTTGAGCTTCATGGTTTTCCATTTCTTGAATCCATAGTACAACCAAGTGATACAAACAAGAACACCAGTGACACCAATGCCAGTTCCTATAACAAAAATGCCAAAAACATCATTAACTAGAGCTCCAAACATTGATTTATACAAGAACTTGAAACAATTTTTGTGCAGTACTCACCAACAGCAATTCTGATCCATATTTTTTGTTCGCGAAAAGTGCAACCAGTCCCATTTTTCCAGCAGGAACAATTGTAACCCCCTTCAGTATTGACACAAAACCTCTCATTTCTGCACTCATTAAGCTCTGGCTTCGCGCACTCATCGATATCTGCACAACAAAAACATGGGTTAATTGTAACTCAAAACAGAACTAGTAATCAAAAAGTGGCAAAAACTGTTAGAGCATAAAACTAATATTAGGTCTTCAACTATCAGCTTAAGCTTTTAGTTGAGATGGTTCTTTTACTTCTTTACATGGTATCAGAGCATTGGTGACAAAATGTCCGGGCAAGAATGTGCCACGTGCTAGAGTGTAAAACTAATATTGGGCCTTCAACTATCAGCTTAAGCTTTTAGTTGAAACGGTTCTTTACAAAAACAAGAAAGTACCTTTGCAACCAGGTGAGAGATAAGGATTTCCCTCGAATCCCTCGCGACATCTGCATCGATAACCACTCTCATTTCCTCTATCAGAATCATAGCACTCGCTATTTTCTTGATTCCTGCATACATTTTCTTGGCCTACTTCTTCACAGGTCTGGTTCCCAATAGCCCAATCAAGAACCACAGGAAACTTAAGTTTCGAGATCCTATCAGCATTGATTGACAGATCCGAGAACGAGAAGTTGAACCCACCATTTTCCACAACAAAAGCATAGCTGCAAGGATTGAACTCAACCACATTGGAGTGATTGAAAAAGCTCGAAACAGACACATTATAGCCTTTTATGCCTCGAGGAATCGGGGTCTGGCAACATCCCACGCCAGAGCAAGACCCGTCCACAACATCACTAGAATTGTAACACATTGAAATGCAACCAGTTGCATATTGGCCTCCCCTAACACCTTGAATAAGAGTTGAAGCATCACATCCCACAGAAGTGAACTTGTTTCGCGTGTCGGAAATGAAGAACTTGGAGATGCTGAGGACATTCCTGGTCCTGTTAGTCCTGAGGCCTGAACTGTTGTAGCAATCATAGGCTGGCTTCATGGAGATTCGAAGCTCACCATCAACGGATAGGCTTAGGACCTCGATGCTACCACTTTTTCTCAATGTAGGCTTCGAGTTCGTGCAGTTGATGAAGAAGTCTTCGTTGAGGTAACAATTTGGAGAAGTGCCAAATGGGTATGGGATGTCTATGTTGCCACATTGATGCTGCTCGCAACCCGGCTTCGCGGTTATGGCATTGGCAATGGCAAGATTTGAGGCTAAATGTAGTAGCAGAGCAAGAACTAGTATGATTTTCAGCTCCTGCATCGCTAGAAGTTGGTTGATTTGGATGGTTTGTGTGTTTGTTTGATCGGTTTTGTGATTTGATTGTAAGCTTGTTTGTATATATATTTGGAAGCAGAGTTGTGAAATTTTGATTGTTTCTGCAGATTGAACCGTTCTTGGTGGCTATGTTTCAATTGGGACCATTTCCACACTCTTTGACATCACGGTCTTCTGGTTTTTAAATTTGACTGAGTCTCTTACTTGAAAGTTTGGAGTAATTTTGCACATATTGAAAGAGAGAGTAGTGCACATGTGGTTTGTTGTTTTCAACTTTACTGTATGGTTGAGCTACTTTTTCTTATGTGTGAGGAAAAGTTGCTCTGATAAGAGTAAGTTTTGGCTGTATGGAAAATGCTTAGGTTTGAGAATAAAATCAATGGAGAAGCTTCCTTACCTTTTGAGAAATTATGGCATGTTTAGTTGTAAAATATTTCTCTAATTTTTTAGAAAACAATAAAACAGAAAAACTTGTTTAATTGTAAAAAAAAAATTGTCCAGTTAAAGAATTGGAAAACAAATTTTCAAGTTTTACAAAATATCTTTCAAATGAAAACTGTTTTTTTTTTCAAATGTAAAATTTATTTTTACACTGCTTTTTTTTTTAAGCCTCATGGACTATCTATATGGCTAGATATTTAAAATTTAATTTTTTTACATATTTTACATTTAAACCTGAAATAATAATAAATAAAAATTATTCCAGCTAACAAGTTTTATAAATTCTCACAGTTTTTCATAGAAAACAAAAAATTGGAGAGTGAAAATAGAAATGAAAAAAATAAAGAAATATTTTTTACAACTAAGCGGACCCTTCGGAGTTGGTTTAATTGTGAAGTATTTTTCCAATTTTCCAGCAAACATTCTCCAAAATATTGGAAAATTAGTTGGGGACAAAAGCAGTCACCTTAGATCAAAGACATTGATATCTTTGACAAATATAAAATTCATTGTTTTTTTTACCCGAAGATTAGATTACCTAATCCTAACATTTTATAAGCTTAGAGAAAATAAAAATGTGTGGACTGTTTCATATATCAATAACTTCCTTATTACCTAAAGTATTCAATAAAAAGAGCCGAATCAATATTTCAATTGAACTCAAGCAAATTAGAAACAAACAAAGGGAAAATATAGGGTTCTGATTTTAGGGTTTTCTCTCTAAGGGGGCGGCGGCTACGGATCTTTGGCCGGCGGCTGCGGCTTCTTAGGCGGCGGCTAGGGCGATCGT
>JAYMTF010005642.1:0-11278 GCA_036897485.1 Pelargonium nanum | reverse complement strand
GTTAAGATATAATTGAGGGTAATTTGGTCAAAATTAATAAAATCATATCAAATCCGATTTATTATCCGTTCATACATCAAACGTTTGAATGCATAGCTGCTTACCCATTGAATTTCTTATCTGTTGTAATCCATCATTGATATTCAATCTATAGTTATCCAATCCAGACGATCAAACGCAGCTTTAAGGGATATTTTTATTGAATTTTTTTTTAATTTTTAATTTTTTTTTTGCATAAACCTAAATATAATGGAGCTCTTATGGCTCATATGGAAATCTATGAAGCATCGGTCTGTGGCCCAATAGATCCAGATAATGGGTTGGGCCTTCAAATGCACCGATCTGTGGCCTAATAGATCCGGAGAATAGGTTGGGCCTCCATTGCACCAGTCTGTGGCCCAATAATTTGTCAGCTTCTTTACCAAAAGTATTGAATCCAATAATTAAATAAATTAAGATGGCATTGTGGTAAAAATGAACCAATCGGGGGTCAAAAGAAGAGACAGAAACTAGAAGTTGCAAATTACGCGCTCATGCTTTTAAAAGCAAGCCCAAAGACTAAAAACAAAAACATTTTCGCAATTAAAAAAAAAGAACGAAATAAAATATAAATATTTCAGTGTCCTGAAGAGAAAATTTTCTCGAGAAAACACACGGAAACAAGCTCGCAGAGACAGAGAAAGAATCGAGATTTGCTCTGTTTCTCTGTCTCTCTCTCTCTCTAACTCGAGAGCTTCAAAAAAGTCAAATGGCTTTCGCTTCGTTTCTCGGACGAGTCCTCTTCGCCTCCATCTTCATCCTCTCAGCTTATCAAGAGTCAGTATTTTTTTTCTTTACTTTCTAAATTTTACTTCTGGTTTTTTTTTTGTTTTGTTTTGTTTTGTTGTTGCTTAGATTCTTGTTTTGAAGTATTGATTTCTGGGTATTTACTGATTTTGAGTTTAGATTTAGTTGTTTTAGCTTGGATCTGGTAGGTTTCAGATCATAACTGCTCGTCCAGATGCTGCAGAAACTGACTCTTGATAGATCTGTGATTTTAATTTCTAAAAAAAGACGTGGATTTGAACCATTTGTGGAGATGGGTTTGATCTGAGGTTTTGCTTTTACTATTGCATTGTTTTCAAAATACTGTGGAAATTGGAAAAAGAAGTTTGGTTTTGGTATTTTTAGATTTAGCTTTTTAAGGGTCATCATGTTGCACTACTTTAACTTTTTTTTTTAGCTTTTTTTGGTAGTACCCAAGAGAAGAAAGGTCAATCTGGAAGATAAAAAAATTTGATTTTTGGACTCTGGGTGTTGATGAAATGAGGAACTCTATGTTGGGTTAGAATAAGTAATGGTTTTCGGGTTACTAGTGCAGAGGAAGAGATAATTAGATGCTACTTGTGATATAATGTATTTCCTATATTTGGCTCCCTCTTTAATTTGATCATTTATTTTGTTTTTATTAAGATTTAGGAACTTGTTTGTCTATATTATTTGTTGTTGTAAATAAAGAGTTTATTGAATAACAGTAACAGTTTAATCATACATGGGGGATTTGATATTATAAACCTGGAAATATCAAACGCCAGCTAAACTAGTCTTGCTTCAAGTTCACAATTTGAAGATCATTGGAACTTGATTTTTTTTCATTGTTATAGCATTTCATTGCTTGAGCAGTTCTATAATTTTCAGTTAAGTGGATCGAAATGTATTAGTTGTATCAAAGAAATATCGTGCACAAAAGTTATTTGCTCAAATTGAGCTAGTTTTGCTAGTGTCTGTTTATGCGGTTATAATTTCGAATATTAACAAGCTCTATGTAAAATTAACTGATGTGTGAGGTGAGCTATTGTTGCTTTGGCTTCAATTCTTAAAAACCAGGCATAAGGTTGTCCACGTAATGATCTAAAAACCTATTGGCTGTATTAGGATAAATATTCTAAACCTTGATTATTTTGTCAAATGCTCTTAACTTGTAATATGTTAGTCTCTTGAAGTTTTGAATAGATGATGATATCAACTGATCATTGACAACAGTGACTATATAGCAATACCGTCATATCCGGATGAACGAACCAGGACTGTTCTAGCTTCCTAAGCCTTTTGCTTTATCCACCATCATCTTTGGAAACGCCATGTTGGAAATTAATGTATATGATTTGGCAGTGAGGATGAGAAAATGATCTAATGGATATATGATGTCATACTTTTTCGTAAAGCAGAGCGATTGAACAAACTTGTAAAAGTCCTTTTCCTTCTAATTAACCGTCTAAAATATGTGATGGTTCGATGGATTGTTCTTCATGTTGATTACTGAAGTCTTGTGCTTCACAGACTGATTAAATATGCACTGGTTACAGGTTCAATGAATTTGGTGATGATGGTGGAATTGCAGCAAAAGCTCTCAAGCCAAAATTTGATGTCTTTGCAGATCACGTGCACTCCAAGTCTAGCGTTAAATTGCCAGAAGTTGAGGTGAGCATCTTTTCCCTTCTCATGTGCGCAGGTTCACACACTTCTAACAAGATATGAAAAACATAAGAGCAGTGAAATGAAACGAGATGAAATCTAGTTCTTTTGACCCAAAATAGAAACTTAATTTGTCCCTGTTAAAAAGTTTCATCTCTGTCCATTGGAGTTGGATTTACATGTTACTGATTAAATGGACAAAAAAGTTTTAAGAAGTTCTTTGGTATTTGAACTTGCTGGAACTTATAGTTTACGAGCATAGATACACAAATCTCAAAGCAATTGAAATTAATGTTGAATTGGGATGTGTACATGCTATTAAAATTTAATGTCCTCATCCATTGAAATAGAAATCTACTATCTTTGTTTCTGAATAAGTGTCATTTTATAATTCAATGTATAAATTCACTATACTTTCCTATCATACCCTCTTTATCAGTTAATAGATTCCCTCCGTTCCGTCCCAAAATGAATGTTGTCTTTCATTAATTTTTCTCAAAATAGAAACAAAAAATCCATTTTGTGATGGAGCGAGTACAATTTTTTTCCAACAAGTAAAATAGAGTAATGATTAGGAGTGTGAGTTTTAGTGAGAGTCTACTAACGATCAAATAAGGTTAGTTGAGTCATTTCACATAATTTCTTAATTTGTGTGAATAATTTTAAAATGACACTTGTTCAGAAACAGAGGTAGCGTGTCTTAAACATAGCACACTTTGTTTGACCATCTTGTTTAAGCTATCGTAAGTGATATTGATTGATCTTTTTCACAGATGAAAATTTTAGCCGCCGCAGCTATAGCTTTGAAGGGTGTCGGAGGCATCTTTTTTATCTTTGGCAGCACTCATGGAGCCATTCTCCTGGTTAGTTTCGGGCTCTTGAACATTCTCTATCCATCTATATTTTGTAGTATTGTCTAACACAAACATGTCTATAAATCCATTTTCTTTGCAGCTTCTGCACCAGTTGATAGTTACTCCTATTCTATACGATTTCTACAACTACGACACTGAAGACAAGGAATTTTACCAACTTTTCATCAAGTTTACACAGGTTCCATTACAACTCGGTTTCCTTCTATATACATGTCATTATACCATCGCTTCCATTTTTTCTAAACTCAAAAATGTCATTTTGCAGAATATGGCTCTTTTCGGAGCACTGCTGTTTTTCATCGGGATGAAGAACTCGCTTCCTAAGAGACACGCAAAGAAGAAAGCTCCAAAACCAAAAACCGCGTAGGAGATGAATGTGATATGATATCATCGCGAGTTCCACATCTCTCTAGATAGTCACGAGTTTTGCAATCATTTAATTATTGGCTTTTCCGAAACTATCACGTTAGCCTGACAGAATATGATGTGTATGATTTCTAGGATCCTCATTTTTACTCGTGTAATGTACTTTTTGCCCTCGTATTTGCTGGGGATATGTTGCTTAAGCTATCTATTTCAGGATATTTTTGTTCTTTCGTATTTGTTATCTTTGAGCTTCTTGTTGGCAATAACAAGGATATTTAAAACATGTCTGGAAATATGGTGAAAGAATATAAACAAACTGGTTTTTGTTTCAGTTTCTTTGGTTCGTGATGAACTATCAGATTCAGTTTCTTTGGTCACTTGATGTAATTATTGACCAATTATCAGATTTTATTTTATTGTTTTACATTAATGTCGGGTCATGTGTCATGGCTCATATTTACACGAGCCCTGACATGCACATGATGCGGTTTAGGCGTGTTCGAACTCCGTAATTGTGACTCGATTGGAGGAAACTGAACCAGACCCTAAGTTCTCGGGCTCCGACACTACAAGAGTAAGGGTTTTTGGCTCTTAGAATGAAAGACTACTAGCAGCCAGTTCAGTAGAAGAAGGAAATGTTGCTTTTCACTCAAATGTGCAATCTTATCCTGCGCATGTTAAAGGGTATATACGGTAATACATGTTTTGGTTCGGGTTGAGACAGTCCAAACCCAATCCGAGAGGCATGTTTCGGGTTGGGTTTTGCACGTTAAATCGGCATATTTGTCCAAACTCAAAATTGATTAGTATATTTTATACAACTTAAATCTCTGAAAATGCATATTGAGTTTGGGTTCAAACTGTCAGCTATGAAACGAGAAGATGAAGCTGTCAATTTGAATCGGAGTCTATTAGCATTCAAGATTAATTAATCCAACTTAGAATTAATTAGTCTGATTTTCTGGTCCGATCAATTTATCCTATATTTTTGTATATAGAGTTCAATTCATATAGATTTGATTTGACAAATCCCCATATTATTGTTTTTTGTTTTGGACTCGTCATCTTGGTTATGACTCATTGTTGTCAGTTGTCACCACAATAAGTCAACAACTATAGTAAAGATTTTGGGGGAGTCCTATGGAGAATAGGATTGTTGTCGACAACAATGTTTTCTTTTAATGTTATTTAGTGGATCAATTGATAATGTGCAAAAGAATCAAAATTTGCATTGAAAATTATGGTACAAAAATATTTTCCATGAAACACTGCAACTCAGAGTCAAAATGAGTATAAATTATTTAGCATACTTGTATATCAACTACATGTAAAATTACATAGTTTTGAACTTAAAAATCTTAAAAATAAGGTTTTATGCTCGTGTCGCGAACAACCTAAGTCTTGGCTACAAGTGATGGCAACTGCTTCTGCTCGCAACATAGACAACTTGGGTTGGAGGACAAAACATCTTCGTTAGAGAAAATGAAAGTATTCAGCTGAAAATAGAAGTATTTATCTGGAGATCAAGACGACCACTAAAATGATATGATAAGAAAATAAAATATCGAAGGGCATCTGCGAAGAGAGAATGGAGGTGTTTCGCAAAACTAAGTAATTTTAAATACAACTAATGAATTAATTGACACTCATTTTTACTCTACACACATGTCACATCTCTTTCAACTCATTTCCATTGAATCCATATATCCAAACCCAATAGAGCAAATGCATATTGTCATTGCCTTTTGCAACCATACTCCAAGAAACTTGCTTCTCACCAACCTTGAGGCCATCTATTATGATGATCCCACCTAGGGAACCATCTTTTGTCCTTTGAATTCCAACCCAACATGACCTTCTTCTTCCTCAAAAATCCTATCTTTGACAAGATACCTCTTCTCCTTCGCCCTGGCGTCTCCTCAGGTTTGAATAAAGGAACTTGAGGCGGAGATGGAGGCGCGTAGATGAAGATTTCGTCACGTACGCGTATCGAATTGAGCATTAGGTACTTTTGTTCTAGTGATTCCTTGGGCACATTCCTTGCTAGCAATGGAGAAGCACCACCCCAATGGTTTGAGCCCAAAGATGGGTGTTGGGGTGTTCTAAACTCCAAAAACTCTCTTTGCATCTTTGTAGCTTCTTTCTTGCCTTTTGCACCATCCATTGGTATATTTGTACTCCATATAGTATTTAAACAATGCTTCCAAAACTTCATTGGATTCTTCTCCAAGCCTGTAAAGAGTTGTATAAACAAGTCAGTGTAAATTTGGATGGTGAAATGACTGTTACACCCAAGTGAGATGGTATTGAGATATGCTAAAATAGAACCTTATACTTGGGTATTTATGTGAATCAGGAAGGATGTTTTAGATTCTTTACCTTTCTTGTGGGCAACAAGAGGAGTCGGGCGGATTTTTCGAGGGATTTGCTTGATGCTAATCACTTGTCCGATTCTGCGTAAGCGAAAGCAAGAAAATCAGTACCTAGTAGCTATCACAAGATTATTCCACAGATCTAAAGGTTACATGGTATCATTATCAGAAGAAAAACAAAATGATCAGTCACAAAGATTCTCAATTCAAGTATGGTATAAGATTTTTACAATATGTATGTATCAAAAAGAGAATTAAGAAGACATGTAATTAACTCAGCATATCATTTGATTCAAGAAATTTTTACAGCCTTGCTATCTGTTTACATATAGAAGAATCCATCCCTAGTTTCTAATCTACCTTTCCGAAAGCCACCCAAAAGTACAAAAATCGGTAGCATACAGGAATAATTAAGACATTTACAATAAGCCTAACCTAATAATTAATTTGTAAGTCAACTCTCCAGATTACACTTCCTTCTCACTTTGCTTCTGCAAGCCGTGCTCTTATAGATTCAGGATTTGACGTCTTTTTTATGCTGCAAAAGGGCAGATACGATATTAAAGGCTTTGAATCAGGAGATATATTGACAAGTATAATAAGTAAATAACAATTTATAAAACTAACCAGAAGAGCAAATCCCCTCCAGATGCCGACTTTTCAGAAATCCATTCTGGAACCAGTTCCAGTAATAGATTCAGCTGCTCTTCAACTTCTCCTGTGATGACAATTCAGGAGGGTTTAGTTCATTCGGTGATTGCACAAAAGAATAAACGTTATGTTCTTGTAATTGAATTGCATGGAAACTTACGTTTGTCAACAACATCACAATGACCCACAATTATCTTGTGTACGAGCTCTTCTTTTGTGATGACGGAACGGTTTATAGACTGAAATAAGAAATGAATCATGTTAAAGAGCTTGGGTAGGCTGCCGATCATCTGTTTCCGTCTCTTTGCTTGTGAGATGGCTGGATCTTGCTCTTCTAGAGTCTTCTTCTCTTTCTCTCTTATCTGCAAATTAATAGAGTGATTAATATTACATTTTGAAGCAAATGCAAGTCAATCAGTTCTCAACATATTATGATGAACAACTTACCGATTCTATAAGATTCTGGGGAAGAATATCGAAGATATCATTATCATATGATGAGCAAGCTACTCTATCGGCTTCATTCTCGACCATTCCACTCTTCTTGGGCGTGTCAAATTTCAGTGACCTGGTACGAGGTGCACGCCTAACCAGCTTGTCTGATGAACTGGTTGGTTTACTATCTGAGCTCATATAACACCTTTTTGGAGTAGGCAATGCAGGCGTGACAGACATTAGCCTAGCTGGAGTTGACACGAGTTTTGCAGGGGTTGATTGACAGCTAGAATTGTCGATAGGAGAAGAGTCTTCACCCGATGTGGAGTCAAACGGCTTGCTTGGAGTGGCAGGAAGGCGAGATGGTGTGCAATTTCTATCACTGGTGATTGGTTTAGAAGAAAGCTTAACAGGAGATGTTACAACAGAATCAATAGCTTCCTCTTCGAGAGAAGAATTGTCACGGTCTGGAACTGGAAGATTAGGTTGGAAAGAGACACTCGGCAACTTTTGGTGACTATTCTCTGCTTCAGAGTTTGAATTTCTTTGAGAAAATCTTCTTCGGAAGGATTGAGACAGATGAGATGCTATTACTGGCTGCTTTTCTGAAGGCACAACCACTGGTGTCTCAACGGGCAATGATGAGTTGGGTAATTTGGTCACACTCGAGCACACTTGCTTTGAATGATGGAAAGGCACTGGTAATGCTTCCTCTGGGACATCATCACCCTGAATTCATAAGAGACAGAGTAAGACAACACAGTAATTCAAGGGGAACGTGATAGTGCGGTATAGACATAATGCACAATATTTTGATTTGAAAGCACCAGCTCAAGAAACTGCCTGGCTTAGACTTGACAGCCAAAACATTATATTCAGCAAATTCAATCATCTATGTAGAAAAGCCAGGCTATTGCTGAAGTACAACATATTAGTTAATTTAGAACACTACAGTTGTAACTTGTAAGATGAAACAACCCAACTATTGAATTCAATGGAGAAACTTTCATTGGTCAAGCTTAAGTTGTACCAGATATGCTTGCTCTTAAACTTCAAGTAGAAACTCACAAGTGACCAGATATAACACCCCAAATGAAAAGATGAAGTTTGGATTAAAAATTTGTAATGGGAATAAGATGAAACAACTCATCCCTAAAGCTGTTCTCAGACTAAAAAGTTCTAATCCAAATATAATGAAACTCATTTTCATTCCTGTTCTTGATTCTCATTCCTAAACTAAAAGTCTATTCCAAATGACACCTAGAAGACTCTAACATTGAAGCAAGTAGAAATCCACAGTATATAGATTAGAAGACTGAAGATAGATTATCCTAAATGACATATAGATTAGAAAGTTCAACTGATATATATACCTCAGGATGAGCTTTAAAGAAATCCAAAAGCCGTGCCCGAAAGACCTTTCTCAAATGAATATTCTTGCTCTCACATTTTAGCTTCTCATCAACTTCTATCGCATCAACATTAAGCGTAACATGGAGGTCCGGCTTCATACAACTGGTTTTCTCATCAAACACAAGTACCTTCTTCAACTCAATAGCCTCGGGTAAAATGAACTTCAATTGGGCTAAATGGCCATAGGTGAACCTCCTGCAAATGCAATAATGTTAATGAAATGTAAATCACAATCTAAAGCCTAATCCAAACAAATGTTTTATATCCCATCGGACACACAAGCCCTAATTTTATCTTCAGTCTTCTCATTATTTTGTGTAAGATCTAAAAGCTTTGAAATTTTGAAATTCCATTAACTTTCTCATCCGATTTAAAGCTATCAAACATCTACACGTTTCCATTGAATTTTCCCAGCTACCAAACAGAGGATCATGAAAATTCCTAAGAAGAAGCTCATCAGATATCAATCCCTAAATCAGATTCATTTACATTCCAATCGACTACCAAACATACCTGTCGGTTAGAGTCTCGATTTTAGGGCGGATATTTGTAAAACTCGACATCGAACCCTTCAATCTGGACAATCGGATCGAACTATCCAAGCTATCAAAAAACTCCCCCAAAATCTCATACCTGAAAACCACACAAACCACCACAAATCAGCACAAAAAATCTCAAACAACCAAAATCCACATCCACAAACAATCAAAACCAAACAAAACCTTACTTCTCAGGTAGCTTAATCGATCCACCAGCACCATCACTCTTCGATTTACAAACACTAATTTCGTCCGGCTCCGACAAGATCTGCTTCCTAGCCGACTTTATCGGAACCTCCCGACCACCGATTCGATCTTGTTTCCGTTCCCGGAGGTTCTGAGCTGCCTCTCTGACCTCCTTAATCGAGAAAGCAAATCCGCGGCGGCTCCGGCGCGGCGGCTGCGAGGGCTTGTCCGGCGTCGAAGTGCTCAGCGAGTTGGGGTTTTGAGTTTCAGATTTGGGGGTCAAGTTTAGCTTCTTCTTCGCCTTAAACGACGTCGGAGACGAAGCGTTCGCAGACATTTTGCAGTGAAAGCCTCTGGTTTTTTTGGATCTGTGTGTAGATGGCGAAATGGGAGAGACGGTACGGTTCTATAAGTAACGCTAGGGTTTTGGCGCGAAAGATGAGCTGGCGCTGATGTGGAGACCTGCCACGTAGGAATTCCCGCGGAAAATGCCCGTTGCCTCCCGCTAATTCTATAGGGTCTGTTAGGTAACGGGGTTAGGCTAGCCCGAAGCGGGATTAGCCGTCTAGGCTGTTTGCCACGTAGGTGTTCCCGCTGAAAATGTCCGTTGCCTCCCGCGCTTTTTATTTTTGGGCCTTTTTGGGTTGTTGGGTTACATATATTTGGGCCCATTTAAGGTCTTGAAGCTTGGATTTGGCCATGAGCCCATTAGTGAATCCTTTTTGGGTTGTTGGGTTACACATATTTGGGCCCATTTAAGGTCTTGAAGCTTGGATTTGGCCCATGAGCCATTAGTGGATCCTTGTCACAAAACATTAATGGTCCTTTCAAGGCCCATTTAATAGTCCAACTAATTAGTAGACTATTTTACTCAACTACTAACTTCAAATTCATAAACACTAGTTTTTTCACTCAGCTATGCTCGGGTTCCTGTCATGTTAATTTTGTCATTTAAATTTTACTTTTACCTTAAAATAAATTCTTTGTTTTCAACAAAATGTTTCACAATCTCTAATTTAATTTTACTTAGTATAAAAAAGTTCTATATGCAAGTCTTTCAAAAAAAAAGTTCTATATGCAAGTCTGATAAAAAAAAGTTCTATATGCAAGTCTTTTTATATATAGTTATAATGTGATTAATTAAATTTTATCGTTAAAATATAATTATATTGGTTATAAAAATAAGTGTTTAAAACCGTTCAAATTTAAATCTAAGATATCATTGTTCGAATCAAGTGGCTTTTCTCTCAAGGGAGAGTGAAATCTTAGAGTTTTATAGGAGAGCTAGGGTTTAACGGCTATATAGGTTGGTTTTCCGGTTCGGCAGTGACTATCGATCAAACATGGCCACCGGGAATAATGGTGAGGTTCCGGTTGCTGGAGCGGGTCTAGAGGCTGCTGGAGTGCGGGTGAATGGGAGGGACGGAGTGGGGAGAGGTGACGGGGAGGGTTGTCGCTTCGGCGCCTGCCAGAGGAGAAGGTGGTGTCGGGGGGTAGGTTTGATGGGATCGGCGGGAGCAGGTGGAGAGTATGGTGGTGGGAGGGGAGAGGGGAGGGGCTCGGACGGTGGTAGGGGCTCGGATCTAGTACTGGCCGGCGGAGGAACGAGACCAGCAGGAGTGAGAATCGGACTTGGAGCCATAGAGCGGGGGGGACGTTCAGCAACGGGCGACATGGACGACATCCTCCGGGGTGTTCAGGGTTGGGGGTTGATGATGACCTGGTCGTTATCAAATATGGTTCTGGAGAGGCCCCTATGGAGGAGAAACCAAGTGACGTGTTCAATTTCGTCGGGACATTCTTGACCGATGCGCCGATCAATTTTATTAACATGCAACAAACGACGGCGTGGCTCTAGAGACCAAATAAGAAGGTGAATGCTAAGAAGTTGTTTGATCCTTTCCCAAACCCAGGAAAGAACACTCGTTATCTATTTGAATTCTATGACAAAGCCGTTTTTCACTTGAACTGAACAACTTAGATCTTT
>JAYMTF010005641.1:0-11278 GCA_036897485.1 Pelargonium nanum | reverse complement strand
ATCGGTCTGCGAACCGAGTGGCTCACGCTTTAGCTAGGTTCTCGTTGTCCTTGTCTGATGTTGTTGGGTGAATTGGTCCTCTTTCTCCTGACTTTATATTCCCGCTTTTAATTGCGAATTTGAGTTAATAAAACTATTTATTTGGTTAAAAAAAAATACATGGTTGTTGCATATACACTAATGCAGATAATTATTTTTATTTAAAAAAATGCAGATAATTATTTTGGTGAAAACTTAGTCGGCAGGGACACAAAATCAAATAAAAAACAAGTCGGCAGGGACATAAAAAAAAAAAACTATGAGATATAGAAATTTGAGTATTGTGAGATTTAATAGTATATAAATAAATAAATAAAAAGTGCACCGAATTGGATTTAAAAATTCAAATTCATTGTCTGTTGCTTTCAAGAAGTAACTGTGGAAGAAGACAAGGCAGAGGAGAAGGAGGAGCTAAGGCCTCAAACTACGACGTTTCATTGGTCTGCGTGATTTGCTTTCGCTTATCTCCAAAATTCTCGACCATCCCAACCATCAGGTGATCTTCATTTTTGAATTTTTCATTTTTTACCGTTTTTTTTTGTTTATTAGTAACCTCTTTTTGAATTTAATTTTCTTGGAGCTTTATATCAATCTGCCTTATTTATTTGTTTGGAGTTTTGACTCAATTGTGTTGAAACTGAATTTTGTCACATCATTTATTGGGATTCTTTTGAACAAGGTAGAGATGGTGTTTTTGTTCTTCCTCTACTTCTTCTTTATTGTTTTTGGGTTTTGTTTGAATTGAGTCAATGAGAAGATTCTCAGTTGCTGTGACTTCACATCTTTGTGTTTCTTATGTCTAAAGATAGTGATTTTGCTTCACTTTCAAGTCCAAATTATTGTTTTTTTTTTTTTTTTTTTTCTATGAATACCCAAAAGCAAGTTCTTCATTTTGGAGGATACCCATTAATCATTTCTTAGATTTTTTGCTTCATTTTCAAATCTCACTGCTATATCTGTTGTTTTGCTCTTTCATTTTTAATGCATATGAGTTTGAATTTTACAGGTGTATGGTGGATTCTGTATTTTTCTTCTTTTTGTTTTTGGATTAATTCAACATTGCATTTCAATTGCATCAGGGCTTAACCTGCAAGCAATACAGTTGTATTTTCTTTTTGATTCTATTTTATATAAATTAATCTTGCCGGGTTTTATGTTTGAGCTGGTGTAGGGTATTGCATCCTCGCTCTGCTTGTTTTACGGTGACCGGCCAGTGGATTGGATTGATGTGCGATGCAGAGATCTCGTAGAGCTCTTCTGCATCGAAGAGCTTCGGAGGAAAAGGCTGTCAGTGGCAGGAATCATTTGTATAAGCTGTCTCTCTCTTTGCTGGTTGTTTTATGGGGGCTTGCCTTGTTCCTCAGCTTATGGATCAATCGTGGCGATGGGTATAGAGGTTAACATCTTTACATATGAAGCTGATTAGCATTTTTTAGTTGTTGATTGATTCTCCACATGAAATTGAGGTTATTCATTTTCTGAGAAGGTAATGATACAAGCCAGATATAATCATTAAATAAAGCCATAATTGAAGCTAAATTGTCTCCGAAATTATTGTACCACACTACTGCTTTCAGTGATTGTGGTTCAAGAACCCATGCTCTATCATTGCTTGTCATGTACTTGTGAAAAAATAAAAAAGGGCTAGATTAGTATGGGCACTGTCATGGCTTCCGTTGTTGCTTCATTATCTAATTATACTAGTCTGCTATTAGTCTCCCTTCGAAGTTTTTATTTATTTATTTTTTTCTTTCCCTTACTTTTATTCATGAATTTGGTGTTCTAGAACATGACCCAAATTGGTTATCGGTCACAATATTACTTCAGTCACTGTCTTCATACTGCTCTGTGTAATTGTTTGTTTTGTTTTGTTGTTATTTTTCCCAAGGGTTTGGTGTTTCACTTTTGTTTGGAATTGTGCAGTCAGTGGTGAGGATTCCACATAGTTCTTGTTTCTAGACTGCACATGTTTTACGTGTACATGTTCCGTCTTAGTGTTCGTTTATGTTAATTCCATTGATTAGAGGAACCGTGTGAATTTCTTCAGAATCTGATCGTGTTTATCCTTAACTTTCTTATGGAATTAACTGTTATAAGCTTCTGTCTCTGCATTATTTGTTTTTATGATAGTCTGTCTCCAAGGCTCGAATTAACTGTTACCTAGTCTTTTGTCTTCTTTCTTTAATTAGATGGATCCGCAGTAATTCCAGTCAACATATCAACATGGCATGAAGCTAACCGGGGACATAAGAAGCATTTTGACTCCGTAGATGAGGAAACACCAAAGCAAACTGATTCTACCTCTTCTTGTGTGAGTTCCTGTACTAATGGTGCTGAAGCCAGAGATATCAATGATGATTTACTTGCCGACAAAGTAAATAACAATCATGCCACAACTTCCAAAAACCAGCCTGAGAAGGAGAACTCCGGTACAGTAGTGAAATCTGATAATGATGCTCCAAAAAATAACCGAATATCTCGCGCTGTGCCACTCGGTCTTGATGAATTCAAGAGCCGAGCATTTAGTTGTAAAGGTAAATCTGGAACTGACCAGGCTGGAAGTGTAATGCACAGAGTGGAGCCTGAAGGAACAGAGTACAATTATGCTTCAGCTTCAAAAGGAGCAAAGGTGTTGGCATTCAACAAGGAAGCCAAGGGTGCCTCTAATGTCTTGGGCAGGGACAAAGACAAGTACTTGAGGAATCCTTGTTCCGCGGAAGGGAAATTTGTTGTTATAGAACTCTCTGAAGAAACCTTGGTTGATATGATTATAATAGCTAATTTCGAGCACTATTCTTCTAATTTAAAAGATTTTGAACTGCTTGGCAGTTTGGTTTATCCAACAGATGCATGGGTCAAGCTGGGGAATTTTACTGCTGCAAATGTAAAGCAAGCTCAGAGATTTGTTCTTCAGGAACCAAAATGGGTCAGGTATCTAAAGTTGAATCTTCTTAGTCATTATGGTTCTGAGTTCTACTGCACATTAAGCATTGTTCAAGTTTATGGTGTCGATGCTGTTGAGCGAATGCTGGAGGATTTGATATCCGTTCAAGATAATCTGTTTGTGCCCAAGGAAGCAATTGATGAGCAGAAACCAGTTTACACTCAGACAGACACTTCTGGGAATGAGGATAATTATAACGATAGTTCTAATGAAATAGAATCTGACCCAGTGGAGAGCAGTAATTTCAAACGTGAAGCTATAAAAGATACTGTACCTGATCCAGTTGAAGAAATACGGCAACAAGGTGGCAGGATGCCTGGTGACACTGTTCTTAAGATACTTATGCAGAAAGTTCGTTCGGTGGATGTAAATTTGTCTGTTTTGGAGCGATACTTGGAGGAACTGAATTCCAAGTATGGCAGTATTTTCAAAGATTTTGATAAAGATATAGGGGAGAAAGATATACTTATTGAGAAGATAAAATCCGACATAACGTATCTTCTGGACAACCAAGGAGCCATTGTATGTCTATCTTTATCCTTTTCAGCTTTGGTATGGTTGTTTGATTCCAATATGACCTATCAACTCATTCATAATGTTTTCCTCTACTTGCAGTCTAAAGATGTCGGAGATCTTATTTCTTGGAAATTCCTTATTTCCATGCAATTGGATGACCTAGTCAGGGACAATGCCGATCTAAGGTTGGTTTCATTAAGCTTTTATTGCGCGCTAATGTTAGCTGATGTGCTTTATGATGAGAATCAATGGCACTAGCTAGTGTGAAACATATAAGTTTCTATGCTGTATAACTTCTTCCGGTCTTAAATTCTGGTGCTTCAATTTGCAGGTCGAAGGTTCAAGGGGTTGAAGAGAATCAAATGTACATGGAGAATAAGGGTGTTGCGGTGTTTTCGATATGCTTAGTTATGGGATTTGTAGCTTTTGTGCGGCTTTTGGTAGATATGGCATTGAGCATTTTTGGGTCGTTGAGTGTACAAAGAACAGATGAGTCCAGGAATTTTTGTTGGTTGAGCAGCTCTTCCAGTTCCTGGCACTTACTATTCATCTCTGGTATTGTAATTTTCATCCTATTTTTATAGCTGTATTGCAATTTGGTGCAAGTTGCAATTATTTATATAGCTTAAGCCTTTTTCACTTTCAATATAATGCCTTGTTGCTGCTTGTCTAATGTCTAGCCTCGGTGTCTGTCTCACTTTGCTTTTTCTTCAATACTACGTCGTTTGGCCGACGATTACAGAGAGAGGTTGCTCCGGTTGTGTCATTATGCCAGTGTGGCGACAGTCGTACGTGTTTTAGTTGAAGTCCTTATTTATTCTTTTATTACTATATTCTAACACGCCCCATCACGTGCAAGCTCGTTATGGCTTTGTAAGTGGACTGAAGAAGAAGAGTCGTATAGAAGGTCCGATAGGAGAAGATAGAGAGTCCAAGTGGGCTTGAAGAAGAGATTGAGAAGGTCCGACTGGAGAAGATAGAGTCCCAAGTGGGCTTCAAGGAGAGATTGAGAAGGTCTGATAGGAGAAGATAGAGAGTCCAATTGGGCTTGAAGGAGAGATTGAGAAGGTCCGATAGGAAAAGATAGAGAGCCCAAGTGGGCTTGAATGAGAGATTAAGAGTAATAGAGAAGGCCCAAAGAAAGGAGTAAAGAAACCCAATGAGAGAGTATGATAAACAATTTAATTATACAAATTTTTTGGGTGTTAGGAATTGAACCTGTGACTTCAAGCTCTGGTATCATGTTAAAGGAACCAACTCAACTAAAAGCTCAAGCCTATAGTTGAAGTGATATTAATATAAGCTCTAAAGTCCTCCCGTTAAGACCCGCTATGAGAAAAAAAAATGACTAAGGCATGGAAGCAAGTGATACTCACAGAACACCTTAGACTATCCACGATTCATCAGGAATCGCCCAAAATGATAAGTCAAGATATGACCCACGTAGGTCATGTCTTGACTAGTAAACCATTCTCGAAGCAAAGGAATCTTTTGAATGAGATACACCATATTAGTTACCTTCCAAATTTATCTTTAAGACTTCATATTAATATCTTTTGAAGGAGATACACCTAAGGACACAAATGTGGATGCCATCAACATGACATCACCATTACCACACATGAAATTAGTGTGGTATTGTCGTCATAACCCACATTACAGATCTAAAATCCAAGAGACTACCGCCGTTTTGAAAATAAAAAATAGTCGTAATCGAACAAAAAATCCTAGCTGACTCTCAAAACGGCATGATTTAAATAACTTTTAAAACATTAAATGTTCATAAAAAAAATTTTAAATACAATTCCAAAGGAATTTTTACTAAATTAAACCAAATTGGGTGTTACCGATAAGAAAGAAGAAAAAAGTAAAATGCATGCACAATAACAAATGAGTACGACAAATTCAACATTCAGGTCAACTGAAAATTAAAAGTTTGCCAAAACCTACTATTTCAACATGCATGTAGCCTTGTATAAACAAATTAAATAACATATTCAAGATGCATGCACAAATAATTTTAAGAAATTAATTGGAAATTAAAATTTGGGGGTAGAACTTAAGTTTTGGGCCAAGAAAATAGCAAAATAATAAAAATTGTAATAATCAGAAGACTGAGAAAGGATTTGAAATGATATAATAATGAGAGGAGTTGGTTTGGACCGAGAAATGTCACAAGTTGGGCTTAGACGATTCAAATGTTAGAGTATAAAACTAATATTGGGTCTTTAACTATCAACTTAAGCTTTTAGTTGAGTTGGTTCTTTACATGGTATCAGAGCATCGGTGACAAAAGATCCCGAGTTCGAGTCCTACCGCCACCCATATTAAATTCCAGCACAAGGCAAAAGGTGGACCTGTGCATGAGTCCTGTGCAAAGCAAAAATGGGCTTACACGTGAACTGAGGGTGCGTGTTTAGCTTTGCACGTGAGGGGACGTGTTAGAGTATAATGTGTTAGAGTATAAAACTAATATTGAGCCTTCAACTATCAGCTAAAGGTTTTAGTTGAGTTCTGGTTCTTTACATCAAATGTGGTGCACGATTAATAGTTTCACAGGGTAATTATTTTTAATACCCTTACTTATTATTGCCCATCCAATTTATATGATATAGTTTGTTTTTGAACTAAGATGATACAACCAAAAATTGGATTATGATATGCAATATTTGGGAATAGTTTTATCCACGTGAAAGTAAAAAAAATGAGTCTTTGTTTTTTGTCAAAGTGACCTACTTTAAAATGTCACAATTCAAATGTATTTTTTAGTTGCGGTTGTATCTTACAATTCAAATCAACTCATTAGTCTGATCGGTGAAAATCATCGAATGAAGCGACAACCTAAATATTTAACGAAACATGAATTAACCGAAAAATCATATCGATTCACCAATTGAGTCCCAATCAAATGTATAATCAATTTGATCAAGCTTTTGAGACATTGAGTTTAATATAATTTTTTAGGGTGTTGATAAAAATAATTGAAGCTTGGAGGGGTAAATGAAAAAAAAGAGTAAAGTTTGGGGAGGTATCCAAATGTTTATGGATATGTAAGGAAAAAGCAAGTGTAATAAGTTTCCATGCAAAACAAATGACTGAATACAGTGTATTCAAAGTGAGGTTTGAATATTTGAGTATTGGGTACACTAACCACAATGTATGAAAGTCTACTCAAAATGTAGTATATATACTGATCAAAATCTGCACCAGACCAGACCTATCTTCTCTTTCTCTCCAACTTTTTTCCCTATCTGATACTGATAGGGTTCTAGAGGCCTTGCTTTCTCTATTTCTTTTTCTTTTTTTATTATCAGCGAGCGTACCAACACCAAGGCTCGAACCTGAGATTTTGATAGAACAAGTGAAATCAACCACTTGCACTACTGAGTGTTCGTTTTCAGAGGCCTTGCTGCTCCAATCTTTCTCATGCCATCTTCGTCCCAGGCTTTTTTTGAGCTGCACTCATGTCTGAGATCTTTGATTTCATTGGTAATTTTCTTGATCTTTAATTCATATCTATATTTGTTTGATTCTTTTTCTGGCGATCGGATATGCGATTTTGGTTTTTGAGCTGTCTTCTGTGTATTTTCTCATTGTACTTTTAGGCTGTGCATATGATTATTGTTGTTTTCGAATTATACTGTTTGAGAGTAGATCGGTTTGCTTTTGATCAGATGCTCTTTGTAGTGTTATAACATGATAAGGATTTTGGTTGGAAGGATCTGATGAAAAAGATTACATAATTATATATGTTATCGATTCTGAAATAATTGGAATAAGTCCTTTGTAGTGGAACTCTCTGTGTCCTATTGTCCTTTTGGCATGTTCGGTTAGCTCGAAATGCTATGGGTCTTCAAAACAAGCTCGCCAGCGTTGAGGAGACTGTTTTGAAGATAAAAAGTCTTAGTTATTCGCTTCTTCTTTGTATCAATCCTCCTCTTTCTTTTTCTTTCTCTTTTAATTCTTGGTGTGGTAATCCGACTCGTTTGCTGGATTGATGATTTTTCCCTCTTGGGAATTGTACAATTTCCGTCTTTTTTGGCCTTCTAATAAAAAGTACCGCTTGCTTATAGAAAAAAGTCATTTGAATTAGGAAAGGAAAAGGAAGGAGGTTCTAGATCTCTTTGGATTGTGTTCTATTGGGAGAAGAAATCATTAAGATCTAAAGTTTTTGCTTTCTTTATTGGATTGTGATGTGTTGTGAGAAGAAATCATAATTAAGATCTAAAGTCTATGCTTTCTTTATTGGATTGTAACTTGAGAGAATCTCTAATTGATATTTTGCATGTTTATCTTAACTTCATAATATTGTCTTTGTTTGTATTCATCAATTTTGTTTTCAAGAGTATGAAAAATGAACAATCTCAAATTGAGTGGGTGATGAAAATGGGTTAAGGGCAAAATAAAGTATTTATTAAACAAACACTGACTTTCTATTATTGTAGCAGATCACTTATGGATAAATTTATACATTCAATGTATTGGCATTTGCATTGCTTTGGCAAGACCCATCCTAAGTTCTAGTTTTTCAATATAAGTCTATATACTGTTTGGAAATTTAATTTCAGTTGATCAATTTTTTTTTTTTCTTCCACTGTTTCTGTACAATGGCATGTTCAGTTAGAATTTTGAGATGCATAAGAGTAACAACAATGGTCCAGAATACCCGTGGACAAACAACAATTCTAATATTACCATTAGTAACGAGATATGTATGGAAACATATAGTTTATAGGTTTCTTTCAATTCTGATAGATGCATGGATTTAGCTTTGTGGTTTGTCCTGTAAATTGTGCAAAAATGTTGATTGAAACTTGATTGCTGAAACGTCTGCATTTTTCTTGTAGGAAATGATGATTTTTTTCTTGGGGGGTCAATGTACTCAAGCCTCAAAGAACCAAACCTCCTTTTGTCTATCCGGCGTCATGTGGATGTGCACTTTCCTCCTCGCAAAAGGTCTCGTGCCAGCGCTCCATTTGATTTCAGCTCAGACAGTTTTGAGCTTAAAAAACAAGATTCTATTGAAGTTCTTCCTGATGAATGCCTCTTTGAGATCTTCAGACGGTTGTGTGGAGCTGAGGAGAAGAGTGCTTGTGCGGGTGTTTCTAAGCGTTGGCTTATGCTTTTAAGCAACATACGCAAGAATGAATTTTGTGGAAAGAAAGGTGTTTTTGATCATTTGGAAGGTGGTGGATACCTTTCTAGGAGCTTGGAAGGGAATAAGGCAACTGATATCAGACTTGTGGCAATGTCCGTTGGAAATGTCGGTCGTGGGGGATTGGGAAAGCTTTCGATCCGGGGAGGCAATTCTAGTCGTGGGGTGACAAGCCTTGGCCTCAAGGCAATTGCTCGTGGCTGCCCGTCTTTGAGGGTTCTCTCTCTTTGGAATTTGCCTTCTATTGGAGATGAAGGTCTGTATGAGATTGCTAATGAGTGTCACCTTCTCGAGAAACTTGACCTGTGCCATTGTCCTGGTATGACTGACAAGGCTCTACTTGCTGTTGCCAAAAACTGCCATAATCTGACTGACTTAACAATTGAGTCTTGCCCAAACATTGGGAATGAAGGTCTTCAAGCTGTGGCAAAGGATTGCCCGAATCTTAAACAGCTTTGTCTCCGCGAGTGTGCTTTTTTGTCTGACAACGGACTTATATCTATTGGAAAAGTTGCGAAATCAATTGAGAGCTTGCAATTAGAGGAGTGCCATACAATCACCCAGTGTGGGTTTTTTGGTGTACTTGTTAGTAGTTCAAAATTGAAGGCTATTACTCTAATAAGCTGCTTCGGTATCAAGGACTTCAATATGAGATTGTCTATGCTCTCTCCTTGCAGGTCCCTCCGATCATTGATCATACACAACTGCCCGGGATTTGGTAATGCTAGCCTGGCATTGATCGGGAAGTTGTGTCCTCGGTTGAAGCACTTAGAGTTAAGTTTGCTACTAGGAATAACCGACGCAGGGCTTCTCCCAGTAATCGAGAATTGTGATGCATTGTCGAAGGTTAATCTTAGTGGTTGCTTGAATCTGACTGATAAGGTGGTTTCAGTCTTGGCTGAGCTGCATGGTCTGACTCTTGAGGTGCTAAATATTAATTGTTGCAGACAGATGAGTGATGCAAGCTTAGTGGCAATTGCGGAAAATTGTTTCTTGCTGAGTGATCTTGATGTTTCTAGATGTTCGATTACTGATGTTGGAATCGCAGTGTTGGCTAGCGCAAGTCTCTTAAATCTAGAGATCCTTTCTGTGTCGGGTTGTTCACTGATAACAGACAAGAGCTTGCCTTATTTGGAAAAATTGGTTGATATTCTTGAGGGGTTAAACCTCAAGTATTGTTGTGCCATTAGCGCGAAAACAGTTGAGCGGCTTGTGGAGCAGCAATGGACGTGTGATATCCTCTCGTAAATGGTAATGCAATTGGATCTCATTGATGCAGCAGGTGGAGCTTAAGTTGATAAAAAAATGTTCAAAGTTTATGTCATGTTTAGAAGAGTAGCGTCGATATGTTGTTTTTGTTCTCTCTCCCAACGGATATGGCCATGTACTTTTTTGACAGGTTTCCTTGCTCGAAATCTGTTTGTTTTGGCACCCGACTAATCGGGTATCGATTTTTCTTAGCACCATTTCCCTGAGAGTATAATTATTGGGTTTAGGTTTAAGAGTTTGTTCCCATGCTAGTGTTTTAGTTTAATGCTTTTATCTGTTTTTGCTGTCATGCTTTAGCTAAGCCTTATATGTCTCTCTGATGTTTAGGTCTTTGTTTTCATGAAAGGGTATTTATTGGAGTTGAATTTTTGGTGCCTTTGTGTTGTGGGGCTTATGCCTTGGCATGGATTGATTATACATTCTGCCATGACAACCATTTAGGGTTGTTTTTCTTACCAAGCCCTTGTTTAGGGTCGTTATGAGACTTCCACGGGTATGAGTTAAACGCGAGTATAATAATCTTTCACCGTCACGAGGCTTCCACGAGCATGAGACTTCTGTGGTCATGAGGTAAATGCATACATGGGCGGTTACACATCTTGGTATTAGGAGCAAGCCTACAGGGACGTGATTTAATTTTTTATAGAAGAGTGTGACATTGCATCCGAGTGTCCAGTCTGAAGTTAATTTTTCAAAATAATGTATATTTATATGCAAAACTTTTAGAAAAATAGGAAAATCAAGAATAAAAAAATTCATAAAATTTTGAGTAAATTTTCAAGAGGAGTACAACTACAGTGTCTCACAAAATAGTCTATAATGAAGACTGAAGAGAAAGTTTAGCTATTTTAGTACCAAATATTAATTATTTTATATTTTTTGATAACATATATCAATGTTAAATAACAACTATTTTTTTTCTTGTATGAGTATTTAAATATATTTTTAAAGTATAAATAAATTTGTTTGATTTTATGTTTTTTCCTTATCCTAACCAAACAATACAAATTGAAATGAGAATTATTTTAATTCCTACTTTTTATTGATGAATTACATTTAGCATTTAAGACGAGAACATATTCCCTTTGAAATCTCGTGTTCGAGTCTCTTTGTTGACAATATGTGGTTGGTTATTTGAATTAAAGGGAAGAATTACCCTCTTTGTGTAGCTCAACTACTAAAATAACACATTTAATACGAGAACGGAATATACTGAAAAATAGAGGAATTACAATTGATAACGTTTTTCATTCTTACAAGGGGTAATTACTGATGGACATCCTGTGCTTAATATGTTTTTCAACTAGCACCCCTAAGGTTTATCGGTGAACTTTGGCATACCTTGTACTTTCAAA
>JAYMTF010005640.1:0-11278 GCA_036897485.1 Pelargonium nanum | reverse complement strand
TCCTCCTCTTAGGAGTACCCGTGCTTCATAGTTTATAAGATATGGACGTTAAGCAAGTCATTGAAAATTTTAAATAGTATGATCTTTTTGTCCTTTAGTTTCATAACTTTCCTCTGAAGTCAACTCCGTAGCAATTGAAGGGTGAGACTTTGCTACTTCTTCAGAAATTATGTTGGAGTGTAACTGATGTGATATTTCTGTTGCAATTTTGTGTTTTCAGAGACCAGAGGATTTGTGGGCAATACATTCACAACCCGTCTCTCCAAGGCCTCACAGAAAGGATTCATCTTCTTGGCTAGCAATACAAAAGGTATGATCTGTAAAATCAACTCTCAGTAGGTGGTTCTAACTTCTAATATGATTCAAATGTTATGTATTTTTAAAAAATTTCTATGGGGTTTTGAGATGTTGGAGTGAAGCTTTATGATTAGTTATACATGTATTATTTGCATTTGGTATCATATATTACCAAGACATACAAGTAATTGTGAAATTATATATTGACAAAAATACTTTGTATTTAAGCAGCCATTCTTAGTCAATTTTACTTTACAGAAGTACTATGTATTAATCCATATGAATTTTTGTTGCTACAAACCGTAGAACTTCATTGATGCACAATGAGCACATTGGAGCGGGATTATGTTAAGAGTGTAAAGTTAATATTGGGCCTTCAACTATTAGCTTAAACTTTTAGTTGAGTTGGTTCTCTACATGGTATCAAAGTCTTGTAGACTTAAAGGTCACAAGTTCGAGTCATGCCACCACCCCAAATTAAAGAAAATGTTAAAATTCCAACACAAGGCAAGAAGAAGATTAGTGCATGGACCACGTGCAAAACGATAACAAGCTTGCACATTAGGGGGTGTAGAGTGTAAAGCTAATATTAGGTCTTCAAGTATCAGCTTATTAGTTGGTCATTTACAGCATACTACATGAATAGCAGTTGCTACAGAAAAAAATTACCTCATGTCCCTTCCCTTGTTGGGTGTGGACCAGAGTTATTAAAAGTTATTCAGTACTAAATCTTGCTCTATCAGAAAGTTAATGGGCAGAGTTAACTTATTCCTTCAGTCATTATTTCTATCAATGTCATGATTGCTAGAAGAGTTTGGACAGACGTAACAATCACAAAAATTGACTCAATACTCTCAAACAGACAGCAATTTGTTACTTGCTATGTGTTTCATCTTTCATTTTTGTTTCTTGTATGATCTGGGAGAGTTTATTTGACTCAGAGGAGATTAACAATGTTGCAAAAGATTTGGAAACTGTCACTTCTAGAAATACAGAAAAGCATGTCTTTTTAGCTTTTAATGTAATAAACAACATTTGTTGCTATTTGGACTTAGATTCATGTAATTTAGTATGCAATAACATTGGTTATTGTCTGAAGCTTAAATATATTGTTTAACTTCTGTGTATTTGGATACTTATGCTTTCCTTCTGAATGCTATCTCCTAACCAATATAACATTCTATTTCTTTTACATCGTGCTTCCCAGATCACTGCACAAGGAGAAAAAATTGGTTTGCATCATTTCAAGCCCATAAAACCATTGGGTTGCGGTGATACTGGAAGGTACTATGATTTTCATAACTTTATTGACGTGTTATATTGAATACGTAATCTCCATAGTGAATGTAGCTGTCTATAATTTCCAAGATGCTGCCTGACCAGAATTTGTAAAAGTGTTCTCTTTTTATTGTTCATAGTTTTTTAATCTACATTCTGATATCTTTGATCCCATGGACAAGATTTGCTCTTTGTTATTTATATATATTTATTGGGGTCTGTTACATCTACTCATGTGTTTGATTCATTAGAATTCAATGGTGCTGTCAAAAAACCTAATTCGAGTCAATCAGTAGCCTTAGTATCAAGAAGTTTGCCAATCACATGCATACTAAGAAACCTTATTATCAGTTTGGCCAATACTTAACGTAAGAAACTTAATCATAACTCTAATAGATAGTAATAAAAAAATAAAAACTAAAAACTAAGCCCAGCATTCAGAATCCATTAGATAGGCTGAAAATGTATTAAATGTCCTTGATTGTAAACAACCAAAAACTGATTTAAAACTAACCCATATTATTCAGCCCTTCAAATTTTCTTCTTCATCCTCCATAGACAACCTTAATGATGAAGTTGTTCATCAAATTTTGTTATATCAGTCTAGTAGTTATAAAGCACTGATAACAGACTGATAGTAGCATAATTAAATATTTGGCCTCTTACGATGGTGATCATGGAACTAGTACTGAAAAAGGTATAAATACGAGCATCTTGAGAAGATAATCAATGAGCTGGAAGTGTTGATATCTGCTCTCTGTGTGGCTTAATATCCTATCTTTGTTTTTGTAATCAACTACTTTCTTTTTTAGTAATTGTTAAAGCTTCTGAAACAAAAAGAGATTCTAAGTTCTACATTATTGAGAGTGATTAATTTTTAAATTGGTCATTACTAATAGTATCCTTTAGCGATGTTAACCAACTAACTGAATACTAAACTCATTCTGGTGCGTTGACATTTTCTTCAAATGGATTGTTTCAACTTGGAGCTTGATATTCTTCTTCTTCTGCTGCTTCATTTTAGCTTATTTCAAAAACTGTTTCCAGTTTCCAGCTTGCCTAGGGTCTTGTGCAATTCCTGAGGTGTTAACAATTCCATGGAAACACTTAGCTTTGTTATTTAACCTATTATGGTATTTGCTGCAGTGTTCATTTGGTGGAACTGAAAGGTACAGGTGAATTATATGCTATGAAGGCAATGGAAAAATCTGCAATGTTGAATCGTAACAAGGTATGAACATCCAAGAGAGCCATGATTCAATTTATTTTTTTACAGGTCCATGCGACAGCCTTCTTATTTTATGCAGAATATATACTATTGATTTTGTCAAAAGGATCATCTGTTACTGCAATGATTATGCAGGTGCATCGAGCATGCATTGAAAGGGAAATCATTTCACTACTGGATCATCCTTTTCTTCCTGCTCTTTACACCTCCTTTCAGGTTTACCTTGTTACTCTAACTTCCTTTTTAGAGAAGGAAAAAGAAATGCAGAAGACTAGAGCATTAACATTTTTAGATGCAGATGTACATACATAATATGTATGGGCGAAAAAAAACACCTTCTCTATTGCAATGATGAATGGCTAGTAGTGTAAAGTAATTTCAACTAGTTCCTGTTGTATTTGTAAATTTTAGCTCAACAGAAACTCATAGTTGCTTCTAGCGCATCTTGTGCATCTTTTTTTATTTTTTTAAGCTTCTAGGATAAAGGTTATTCGGCTCCTTTTCTTTGTTATATTTTGTTCTGATGGGGTGAACATTTATTCTCACTTCTCAGTAGTAGAACAGTACTTGTTGTAGTGCCACATGATTACATCTATCTTTCTGAAGTTAAACAAAAATAATCATGTACTGAAATATAATTAGGAAAAGGAAAAGGAAAAGGAAGCTGAATGTTTTCAACTTTTTGATTGAAATCAAATATTTCTATGGTATGAAAGTTACTTATCATCTCCTATCTCTTTTTGTTATTTGTAATTTTCATCCGAACATGATTCTCATTAAATCATTATTCAAATAAACTTTGCTGTTAAAACAATGTGATTGAGAACTACATCCTTGGTTAATTAATAGTTCTGTTTTCCCATTAACAGTAACATTTACTGAATTTTCTTTTTCTCTTCAGACATCTACGCATGTTTGTTTGATAACAGACTTCTGCCCTGGCGGAGAGTTATTTGCCTTGCTTGACAAACAGCCTATGAAAATATTTAGAGAAGATTCTTCGAGGTACTCCTGGTTGTTGAGATTGCGTTTTCCATTTTGGGATAGTGAATCTATGATCTTTATACACCGATCTGATGCATGCAACATGGAAAACTCCTAAACCAGGCACAGATGAAGGCCATACATCTATTTGTTACCTTTGTAATTAAGATTATATAAGTTTCTTATCTTTGTTTTTGCTCCTTACTTGCACGTATTATACACGATCCTGAGGACAAAATTATCATATGAGTGTTACTTGTTTGGGAAAGGGTGTATTAGCAAACACTCCTGATATTTTGAAGGATATGTCACAAGAATATTAAGTTTGAGGTCAAAACCTTAATTTTTTTCCTCTAGTTCATGCCTGTGCATATGCGAGCATGTCTGAGCAAAGAGCAATGCAGTGTTGACAAGGCACAAGCTTTTCCTATACGGTTCTGCATCCATCAAAATTTTAGTGCTTCATGCTAAGGAATTGGATCTGCATACATGTACATTACTTATTCATAAAACCTTTTACTACTTTAATTGCAACTTGTTTTACTACATCTTCAGGTTCTATGCAGCAGAAGTTATTATTGGCTTGGAGTATCTCCACTGTTTAGGTATGTGGACAAAATGATAACTTGTAGCTTTGCTAGATCTATAACTCTATCATCCTCAACTGTTTTTTTACCATTTTTTTTCCTGGATTGTATGTTTGACAATAATAATAAGCTGAATATGCAAGTCCTTCACAAAGTAGGAGAACAGCAACTTAAGGTATTATGAGATTTATGGTAAAAAAAAAAAGGTATTATGAGATTTTATATTTAAGGCCCTGATTCCGAATTAGTTTGAAGTAAAATTTCCAGATATGATGAGAAACTTGTTAAACTACTCCAATCCAAAAGCCCAAGTTATTAGCTGGTGTAGCCCAACAGATATATAAAGCAGTTTCAAACTCCATACCCTTCCAATGTGAGACACTTCAACACTGCCTCTCATGGGCAGGCCAAACACAATGGGATTTGCACGTTAACCAAGAATGAACAGGGACGCAAAACAAACGAGCAAAGCCTCGAGACGAAACCAGTTTTGATACCATGTTGGGTTCCATCCTGCAAGGCTAGTATTGTCATTGGTGGAATGAGTCAGAATCTACACACTTTTAATGCGCGATGATGCTTGCACATAATTAGTACATCCCTTACTGTTAGCACTAATCGTGGTAAAAAAACAAAATGGAAATGCCAGTTTCTGTAGAGGCCAGAAAGAACATCTATAGACAGTGACTGAGAAGACTTGTCTGTGAGTTGAAAATGCTGGATGAGAACTTTTTTATTCATAGAAATGTTGAGTGAAATGATGATATCCCTTACTGATCAGTACGTTAGGAAGATCCTTGCTCAAATCAGTGATGTGTGTGCATTCATATTGCCATACTAGAAGTGTTCAATCTCTAAACTGCGTTGAATTTTCTGCTGACCAATAATGAGGGAAGATTTCTTTGGTTCTAATTATTACTGTTATCTCACTGGTATACAGGAATAATTTATCGGGATCTGAAGCCTGAGAATATTTTAATTCAGAAGGATGGACATGTTGTTTTAACGGACTTTGATCTTTCGTTCTTGACAGCCTGTAAACCTCAGGTACTTTTCTGCATTTCTATCAGTAGCTGTATGCCTAACTGCCAACAGATCCATATGGAAGCATTTTAGCTTACACCCAGTGAATGTTATTTCAAGAGGACAACACCTCATAACTGTTCTGGAGCATAACAGTGATTTTTCTGCAATTGTCTTTCTACTCATTACTTATAAATCTATAAACAAAATTATCTGCAGATCATAAAACAGTCATCGCCTAGTAGAAGAAGATCTAGGAGTCAACCGCCACCAATGTTTTTTGCAGAACCAATTACACCATCTAATTCATTTGTTGGAACCGAAGAATACATTGCTCCTGTATGGCGAATCTTCCTTTATTCTTAATCTTCAACTTGTTCATGATATTGTATCGCACAAAGAGAAATGTCTATATTTTTATTCAGCTTCAGAATTTGCTAACATCCTGGACGATTCTTCAAAACACTGATTTTCTTGTGTGCTGTCATATGCTTGTGCAGGAAATTATCACAGGTGCAGGCCACACTAGTGCAATAGATTGGTGGGCTCTTGGTAAGTGTCTAATGAACACATGATAATATGATATCATTACTGTTGAGATGTTTTTTACAAATAGAGGGAAAGCTTGGTTTGGTGGCATCTATATTCTCTTAAAATTGACTACTAAAGGATGGAGACCTGGGCCATTAGTCTCTTCCTCATGTAAAAAAGAATGTCAAAAGTTGCCATTAACAACATATCAGGGATGTGAGGCCCCACAAGCTATAATCTATGGTTAATGGTGATGCTAATTGATGAATAACTACGAGCTATGGTGTCATTATATCATATGTAATTATTTACACAAAAACTGATGAATATTAATCTTGGTCAAAACAAGTAGAAGACACATGCGGCTATTCTGCCATGGAATGATTCTATTTTCTTTTTTCGTATACTTAGATATTCTATTTTCTTTTTGCTTCCTGAAGTGTATTATGCCTTATTTGGCTAGTGTTATTGTTGATACACAATTCATTTGTCATTGGAATTCAGGTATTTTGCTGTATGAGATGCTCTATGGCCGCACACCTTTTAGGGGAAAGAACCGGCAAAAGACATTTTCCAACATATTATACAAAGATCTCACGTTCCCAAGTAGCATTCCGGTAAATCTTTAAATTCCTGTGGACCTTTATTATTATTACTCTGTAAATGTGTTTGTTACTACATTCAAATGAAGAAAGCTCATCACTTTAGGGATCTGTGGATTATGCGTCATCTTTTGCTCCTGATAAACTTGGATTATGTGGATTAAGGACGTGTTGAAAGAATTTAGATTGTTGATTCCTATTTCCTTTACCAGAATTCACTTATTGGCACACAAGAAATTGCTCGATTTATGTCTTTATTGGTTGGGATTTGCTACTATGACATGAATTTCTTTTTAGACTCGTGCATCTGATCGCCTTTTTGCTGTTCTTTGTATTTCAATGTTACAGGTAAGTCTCGCAGCTAGGCAGTTGATTAATGCATTGTTGCAAAGAAACCCTGCCAACCGCTTAGGATCAAATACCGGTGCCAACGAAATCAAGCAACACCCATTTTTTCGAGGAATTAATTGGCCTCTGATCCGCTGCATGGTAATGATATTTCCTTCCCTCTTTTGCTGGATATACATACTTGTCCATCCAAGGCAGTAAAACATAATTTGTCTTTAAAGGGCAGTCAATGCACGAAACTCCCACCATTATGGGGTCTGGTTGGAGGGTCTTTTGGTTCTTAAAAATACTATTAGCAAATTTGATAGCCTGATCGAATATTAAACCCAATGTAGTTTTAAGGAATTCCTATTTTAGAGGCTTAGACATCGAGTTGGAGACTCGCTCGAGGGGTTGTAGAGGAACTTTTATGTTTAGTACTTCTAAACTTTTGAGTTGAAGTCAAGTTTAACATGATATCAGAGTTCGTTTGGTTTGGTTTGGTTTGGGTCTAGTGACCCGTCTTTGTTGCCTCCCTCAACGTGGAACTATAGTATATCAAGTGGCGACAGTCTTCACATTCTTTCAAAGTGGTATACATTAACAATAGTTTCATGCAATCACTTATCCCGAATCTCTGTCTTTCTGAGTGCAGACCCCACCACCATTAGAAGCACCTCTCGAACTAATCGGGAAAGACCCGAAAGCAAAGGACGTTAGCTGGGATGATGACGGAGTGCTCTCTATGGATACGGATGTCGATTTGTTCTAAAGGTTTACACCATCTCTAGCTTCTGCATTTTGGAAAATCGCTACCAATCCATCAAAAATCGTCTATCTTTGTCAATATGGCCATCACAACTTTGTGTTCCATAGGCTGTGGATATGATATATACATATACCATGAGGTTGAGAGAACAATGTGAACTGCTACTTCAGAGCAGTTTTTGTTATCTTATTATTCGGATTCCATAATGTTATATGTAACAACTGGCATCATGCTGTAAATTATTTTGTACGAAGAATTCGAGTTCGGGTCATGTAGAGAAAATTAAAGCAAGACTTGGTGTAACACTAGGGTTTCAACTTGTTATTTTGGCTGGGGATCATGGTTTGTGGAGTGTGCAGGTAAATACAACTAACACTGGAAAAAGCCATTATCTGTACATGGGGATATTTCCATGGAGCTTTAGGCTCTCACCTTGTTTTAACTATCTAAATAAATGTTGCAAATAAAGTGCTTCAATTAGTTTTTATGTTATCTTTTGTTGTTATGATCCTTGAGCAACCTACAAAAGGTCAAATATATATTGACTATGTAGGGCACAGGTTTAAATGGGCCGGCCGAAGAAAAAACGCATATGTTCTTATCGGATTACTCTCACTCGTAATATGTATCACTGCTTGGTGAAACATAACAGAGCCGATACAAGTTGCCGATTAGGAACGAGCGAGTTTTCTTACCTGACTCATTTTAGGCCTACGACTCAAATATAAACATTCGTTGGGATGCAAATCTAAACTTAGTGAGAATAATAACAATCATGAAGTAATTACTTTCAATCAATCAAATTGTAAGGATTATTCTAATTGGAATAGGAATGAGAATGAGATTCTCATTACAAAACCATTTTTGTGACCAAAAAATACGAATCCAAACACGAACAACGAGAATCTCATTCCCATTCCCATTCTCAATTCCCATTCCTGAACAACGTTTTTTTATAACACAAACGCTACCTCTGTGTCAAAACCACTTCACAATCCGACCAAACGAGGTTTTCTAAACACATAAAGCAATGAAAAAATTAGCAACAAAAGGCAATGCCTGAGCATCAACACTTAATCTGCATATTACAATCCAAGAGGAAAAAGGCCAAAAGCTACCGAAAGAATCCATGATTCTTATGTATCACAAAACTAAACGCCCATCAGAAAATCATAGAAATCTACAATGTCACATTTCAGATGCAATTTCGTTCTTTTAAGAATAATGAAGCAGAAAGTGCTTCATGGTAGGTTCAATACAAGAGGCACTCTCAGCTATCGATACACTACTTTGTGGCCTGAGCAATAATATTGCTTATTGAACTGGCCTGCTCTTTTGCAGTTTCAACCAATGAATCCTACAACCCAAATTTCAACTCGGCTCAGCAAAATCAGAAAATCCCAAATAAATTTCAGCCTTGGTAAAATTTTAGAGTTTGTCAACCAAAGTACATCGAGAAATGAAAATTTATACCTGTGCAGCAATCAACCGTGCCACAGTTTTCTTGCTTGGCTCTTGAAGTTCGCCAGCAATTAAAAGCTCATCCAATATGTAGTAGGCCTTTAATATAAACAGCAGCAAACAATAAGCAGAAAAGAAAAACAGCAAACACGAGATTGATTACTAAACGAGTCATGTTTGTGTTTAATATTTGAGCATGATTACTAAACGTATCGTGTTAGCCCATATAGAGTTTGTGAGGTCAAAATTTGACGATCAACCTTCAACCGCACACAAACACGAACGCACGAATCGCCAGCTCTAGACAGAAGAGCTCTAAAACTTCTTTTTTGAGAATGCGGATAGTAAGAAGCGAGTACAATTATAAGCGTACCTTATGGAAGTTGAAGATCAAGTCCAACTCACAGACCTAGGGACCAAGAATATATTACTATAACAATCGATACTCATCACAATCAAAGGAAAAATAGTAACATGCATAGTTGATGCATAAAACCAGTCAAAAGTTTAATTTACTTACACTGCCAAAGTACCGGTCCAGAATCTCAACATAATGATGAATAATTTCAAGGACCTCTAATTCATTGTCATCTTGATCGATGCACATGCAGAAATACAGACTAGCATATCTGCAATAGAAGCTCAGCCAAACCCAATCAGATTATGATCTCCAACATCACAAAACACTCAAGTAGGTAAAAAGTAGAACTTGCAATTCGGGTTTTGGATAAGGTTTTTCAGGTTTAAACGGCCTCGCCCAAACTCAGTCAACAAGGGGTGTGGGTTCGGGCAGGGTTGTGGGGGTTGTCTGACCCGACCCACAATCACTAATGGAAAAACCGGCCCGACCCCAAAGCGAATGGGCCATTTTATGTGACCCGAATCCAGAAAAATGTGGGTCGTTTTCAAGCATCGGGGTTTGGTTCAGGTCCAAATGCCAGCTATGATAAAAAAGTATTCTCAGAATCAATGTAAACTCAATTATATACTTGCATTACCTTTTATAGACAACTTTGTATCCTCTCCAATCCACAAAATTACAGAGCTTTGGTCCGCGGCTTAGAATTTCTCCACTGAGCTCACGAATAACCTTTTTTTTTGTTTTGCATAACCACACAAATGTCCATCAGTTTTCAGGAAAGAGATGAAATAACGATATTCACGTTGAAATAATATCAGGGTGGAATCATTAAGTTCAAAAATTGAGTGCAACTGATCAATAATGAAAAGAGTTTTTCTCATAGCGGTTAATAGGCAATATAATTATGAGTCTATGACAGCCCTCGGGCCTTCAGAATACATATTCACGAAAGCATGAATGTGAAGTGCTATTTGGTAAATGGAAGGAATGTTCAGACTATACCTTACTTCTTTCCTTTTGCGGGTAAGGAGAATACCATTTTGTCAACCTTACTTTTCCTTGTCGACTAATGAGAAGCACAAATTGAATCTGTGACACAAGAATAAACGATTGAAGTAGCATTAATACTAAAGTGTATAAACTCGATTATATTAATACAGTCTAAGAAAGCATTACCATAACAATCAGTTAGTTTTCAAAACATCAAACTGATTAGACATCGCGAAATATGACAAGATTCAGCCACACACTGTCACACAGCCCGTATATTTCTTAGAAAATGGTAACCACAGAAATTATCGATCAAGTTCATTATGTTGGAGACTTGTCAAAACTTGAACCACCAATCATCTCCGGATATACTAATTGTGAAAAACTAGGGTATCCTATAATGACCATCTCTAGTTGAGTGATAAAAGAATGATATTATTGCAGTTTCCAACTCTGATCAACTAGAACTCTTTGGCACCATTAAGGTGTACCACATATAAGATTGCAAAATCTATCAATTACGTCACCCACAAACAAGAAGCAACATATTCATGGGGCATGAACAACATAAAAGCCATATCCCAAAACACCGACAAACCACTTGTAATGAAATTAAACTTCAATTTTAGTTTACACTTTACAGTCAATTCCTACTCTGTCATCAAAGTAATGAACTTGATTATATCAATGCAATCTGAGAAAGCATTACCATATCATGTTCATTATGCTGGAGACTTGTGAAAACATGAACCAGGAATCATTTTCCGGTTGATTCGACTCTGAAAATCTGGTTCGAATCTCGATCTGTAGTGATGTCGTGTCTGTCTCGTCGCTTCACCA
>JAYMTF010005639.1:0-11280 GCA_036897485.1 Pelargonium nanum | reverse complement strand
TACAAAGGAGACATTGGAGAACTTCAAGCACATAGATGATGTAATTAAATGGCCAGCAATAATTTTGAGACTTGCAGATGATTTGGAAGATGATATGGTAATTACTTGTTCATAACTATATATATATGTATATATATAGGGTAGTATATGACGTAGTTTTAAGTTTTAACACAGCTACATCTCCTGAATTTATTTATTTTCCTAATTCAGGAAGGGATAGAACTCGGAGATATTCCCAAAGGGGTCCGATGTCATATGATCGAAACGGGTTGTTCCGAAGAATATGCACGCACGAATGTTGAAAATTTGATTAGCTCGGCCTGGAAAAAGATGAACAAATTAGGAATTTCGGATTCTACCAAATTCACTCGAGATTACATACGAATCGCAATGAATGTTGCAAGAATGGCACAAAACATGTACCAATTTGGAGATGGTCATGCATCTCAAAATCAAGCCTCCAAGGATCGAATTCTTTCTCTCGTGATCGATCCTATTCCATTTCCGTAATTAGTTTCTCGAAAGAAATAAAGGAATTTTAGTGTTAAAATACTTCGATTCGTTTCGAAATAAACTAAAATTACCTTGCTTTTGACAATGAAATTACATGCATTTGTTCCTATGGATAATAAATGAGAGTGCTCCAATGGATTGAGATTCTGGTACCTTCACATTTCAAACTAATTAAAATGGACCTCAGCAATTTTCATTGTACTTTTTCATATTTGGAGAGATAAAAATATTGTTTTCATTCGTTTTACTCTCAGCGTTTCGAACTTTAAAATATTAATGTTCTGCGTTCCTATTTTAAGTACACATTCCGCGATCCAAGTAGCTTAATAACATTCTGATTGAGTGCAAAATATGTTTTAATCGTTAGACCCGAAAAATATTTGAATGAGTTATTAAAATCTCATTTATGACTTAACATAAAAAAATTAAAAAAATAAAAACTTTTGAACTTACAACAACAACAACGATAATAATTAGTTGTTTACGCTAAGCCACCATTAACATAGTGACACCTTATTAAAAAATTAGATTCAAACATATCGCTCCGTTCTCACGAATGCATCAGAACGAGCATGAGTAAAATACTAATGAGGTATCGTCTTCTTGTTAGTTTTGTTTAGCTGAACCAAAATAAATTTGACTCATTTTTCTTTCTCTAATAGAGTGAGGACAATTTGGATAGGTAAAAGACCCAATTTAGTCCCGAACTTTGATGTTTTGACCCAATTTGGTCCCTAAACTTTTTTAACCAAAAGTAGTCTTTGAACTTTGGTGTTTTGACCCAATTTGGTTCTTGAATTTTGTTTTGACCCAAAATGGTCCTTGAACTTTCAAATAATGACCCAATTTGGTCCTTCAACTTTTGATATAAGCTTTTAGGACAAGAACCATTTTGGGTCATTATTTGAAAGTTCAAGGACCATTTCGGGTCAAAACAAAGTTCAGGGACCAAATTGGATCAAAACACCAAAGTTCGGGGACTAAATTGGGTTTTTTACCTTTTGGATAAGTTGTGAAGTGGGATGCAGATATGCTAGCCTATCTGCTCTGATTTGAATTATATTATAATCATTCTTAAAAGTAGCACCTCTATTGTCTCTAGTATCTCATAATTCACAATCATACTTTAAAATGAAAAAATAAATAAATCCTATAAAGATAATTTTATATTAAATTATTTTATTGCTCAGGAGATTTGTGATGTAAGCGAATCTTTATAAAGAAATCGATGGACAAAAACTCATTTACTGTATAATAACTTTATAATAACTTTAAACTCTAAAATATTAGTGAATGCAAAACTAATTAAAATGATGAAGACAAACATTTTTTTAAATAATATTAAATTAACTTATTTATAGTGAAAACAACTGCTAATATCGTTTGTCACGTATATTTGTTTTTTTTATAAGCACGCGGTATCTTTTATTAATCCAACACGTAAGTCATAATAAAAGTACAAAACGTATATTTGTTCTTATATATAACTCACTGCATTGTCGTGAATTTATCTTATATGTAACCTTACATTCATCTGAGTCACTAATCCTAGTCAATATTATCATTTATTAATTAAGAAAAATGTTAAGTCGTATAAATTTTGGCAATTATAACGTGTAATCTCATTAAATTTGTTATTGTGGAACGACAAGTAGGATTCATGAAATTTTAATGTATATATCATTATATTTAACTTACGGCACCCTAGAATGTAGTTAAATTTTGTGACACCGCATGCATTAAAATTTCGCTTATATAGCGACATGTTGGATCCCTTATTTTTAATGTGTTATCGTTATATTATTAGTTGGTTTACCTAATCCAATTTTTATTGGCATATACTCTTTACTTTCATTATTATTATTATTATTATTATTATTATTATTATTATTAAACAAAGTTATATATTCAATTATTAGAGGCATAATTATAAGAGAAATAAGCTATACTTGATAATTAAAAAAATCATGTCAATGATTAAATTTAATCCTCACAATAAAAATGTGTATATAATTTGCAATATGATTGTAAATAGCTACCTTTCTACATAGTCACTCCACGACTAATTAACTTAAAATGTTTATCATATGACTGAATTCCAATAGTAAATTCATAACCATTCTTTGAAAAGCAAATTGATTTAAAGTTGTTTTATTATATTGTAAATTTTTGTTGCCCAGGAGATTCTTAGTACGGGCAAAATCTATCAAAAAGTTTTGGCTGAAATCAGCTGTTAAAAAGCAATTAATTAAAAAATTAATTTGATGCAAGTAAAATTGACTTAGGTTATTCTTAGGAAATTAGGACATATTAAATATTTTAAGTATCTAATATGTCATATTTAGTAAAAATTATAGGTCATATTTTAATTTTTGAATCAAATAAAACGCTAAATAAAATAATGTAATTAACTTTAAAGAGATTAATAGCCAAAACGCTCATAAACGACTTCAGAATTCAAACTTACGACCTAGACACATAAAATTATGCTGTCTTATTCGTTGGTTTGTTTTGTTTGAGTTAATCAAATTTCATTTCAACTCGAGAACTTCCCGACCCAAAAAATTTCCAGCTCCTGCATCCAATAAAAAATAAAAAATAAATTGATAAGGGTTGATAGCTGGCAAAATTTTGAAAAGTTCTCAAATAATTAAAGTTTTAATAATCGTTCTCTAAAGAAAAAAAAATTGGTTTCAAAGTTGTTTTTCATGTGCAGAAATATCCAATTATAAACGAATCTTTCTATATAAAGTAACGTGATTTTGTCTCCCATGTTTTCTCAAAGGAAGGCCAAAAACTAATGCTCTAGATGCAATTATAATGTATAAGAAATGAAAGTTAATAATTTTTGTTAACGTGTCATGTTAAAAATTGAACGTGTTATATAAATCAATACAAATATGCCACGTATTGAATACAAAGACGATGCATATAATAATCGTATTGGATGTTCAAGTCGGCGATGCATATATAATCATATTGGATGTTGTAAGTGATGCTACTCTCATTCTCTATTTTCAGTCTCTTATCTCAGGTTCAGTATTATAACTAATCTAGACGTTGCGGATGTGAGTAAGAAGACATGATTAGAGCAAATGATAGAGGAGAGGAAAATAAGAAATCATGTTGATTAAGTGATTAACTAAGCTATGATTTAACGATATTTCCTTTGCCTCAAATTGATTGTCGTGTTTCTCTTGCAAATTCATCTTATGATATTAACTGTTGTTTTTTTTTTCTTCGAAAAGTTACTTATACATGAATTACCTATAATATTAGACCAATAACTTAAGTTATAGATCTTATCAGTAGCCTAAGAAAATCTTTAATTTTTCTGTTGTTGGTGTATTTAATTAAATATTGTGATCACCATAGCCATTTAATATGAGTCTCAAAATGTTTCTAATAAGAACACTAACCTATGTAAAACCAAATACTCAACACCTTTGAGGGCAAGAGAGTGACACACATTTCATTGGAAAAATAACAAATGTTCTACTCTTTGATAGTTCTAAGTAAAAACCATTGTCTAAAGAAGCACATTGTTTCAAAATAGCTGTTTTTCTTGGGCATAAAAGTGGTATTATAAACAAATCTTTCTATAAAAGGAAAAGTGTATATAATTTGAGGGGTTGTTGCTAGATAGCACTATCATAATGTAGGATAATTTTTTTTCCCTCTTTTGTCTCCCATATATATGTTTTCCCCATGGTAGGCCAAAAAATAATGCCTCTAGATAATGTCATTAGGTATATATAAAATGACAAGTGTTCTGGTTCATGTCATCTTTGTCTTGAACGTGAGATGAGATGAGTTGTAAGTGATACTGATACATTCTTTAGTATTAGTCTCATATCTTAGGCACAATGAATTTGAACGTTAAATGTACGACTATGAGAAAATGAAATTAGGAAAATGAAAGAAGAGAATAATTAACTATGCTATAGTTTACATGTGTTGATTTATTATTGGATATGCCTAAAAACTATGAAATGTCTAAGCAAACATTAAAGAAAGTGTAAAAAGGACGAAATGTCTAGATAAAATGTTTACAAATAATGTTTTTCGTGAACTAATTTGCAGTTGAGTGTTTTTATTATTATTTTAACATCAATTTGTTGTGCATGTTACAAATGTGTTACAAACATGACAAAAATATTAAACGCGTCCAGCACTCTCCAGCACGCATATAATCCATATAATTACGGTAAACCCAAAATTGTATGCTCTATTAATAATCAAATTTTGTTTGTTAATAATTATATATATATATATATATATATATATAATGCTCAATTATATAGAATTTGTGTGGACTGTGCATTTATCATACAAATCATTACCCAATATGCTAATATATAATAATATTTCAAAACCAATAAAGTTATATAGATCCTATTCTACCAATAATCAATCACCAAAAAATACTAAACATCTTTTCATTCGTGTCTTTAAATAAACTATATTATCACTAGATCCATTTATTGAGTCTCACTAAATATTTCTACTAACTCTTGCCTATATAAACTCATGTATTCAACACCTTTGAGAGCAAGAGAAACTCATATTTCATTAGAGAAATCACAAGTGTTTTCTACTCTTTCTTTACTTTGTGTGAAATCTTAATTATTTTCAACAAATATATACAAAAAAAAAAATATTTTTCTATGTCTCTTCTTAGGTTGCAGCTTGGTTCAGTCCCTCATTGTAGTTTTCAAAAACTACTTCCAACTCTAAGCACCAATGTAAATATTGGTGTGAAGAGATCAAGCTTGTTTGTTGCAAGAAGTGCTCTTGAGGTTCAAGATCAAGCCATTGCAATACAAAGAAGATCTGCAAATTATGGGCCTACCATTTGGGATGACAATTATGTACAATCACTTAAAACCAATGTTGTGGTATGTACTTTATGTGCTCTACTATATATTCTCATTATTTTTGTTGGGAGTTTTGCTTGTTTTTATAAAACTAATATTGGGTCTTAACTATACATTTCAACTTTTATTTGAGTTGGTCATTTACATAGTATCAAAGCCACATGTTCAGTATTTGCCGTCGTTCTAATTTAATGATATTAAAATTTCAACACAAAAAAAGAATACAGTCTGCGTGTACTGAACCGTTTATTTTATTGTTGTACTTGCAGGATGAGACATGCAAGAAAAGAGTGAACAATCTCAAGGAGGAGGTGAGGATGATGCTTGATCAAGTGATGGATCCTATCCATCAACTTGAGCTCATTGATGTCTTGCAAAGACTTGGATTGGCTTATCATTTTGACAATGAAATAGACACATTGTTGATGAGCATGTATTGCAATGATGAGTATAAGAATGAGAAGGACTTGCATGCTGCAGCTCTTGGATTTAGACTCTTGAGGCAACATGGCTTCAATGTACCCCAAGGTGCTTAAATTCATAATCATATAGATCTCAACAACAACAAAAAAACATAATTATATGTGTTTGGTCAAAACCAAATTTTACTAGTTAATATCATATTTGATTTAGAGTTGTTAATTTGAGTTTCAAGTTCTAAGCTGAAGAGTCGTAACCCAATCTATAAGAGAGGTGCGGGTTGTGGATCAGGTTCCATATTTTTGGTGCAAAATGTGCAGATTTATTTGACCCGACCCAAAAATGGACTAAACCTATATATTTTGCGCATCCCAAATCCGCAAAATGTGAATCGAGATTTGAGTATCCGCGAGTGTGAGGTCAAATTGTCAAATCTAATTTGGCCTAACACGATTTCTAAACGAATTACAGTAAAATTGTCAGTCTTATCGAGTATTCTAACAACTATATATATTTAATCTATTACTTTAATTTGATATTCACTATTAGAATTAATTACTACACATTTTGAGTAAATAATGTTGGATATATATTTATTATTATTGCAGGAGTTTTCAATAGCTTCATGGATGAGAACACTAGCAATTTCAAGGCCAACCTATGTGAAGACACCAAGGGAATTTTGAGCTTGTATGAAGCTTCATATCTTTTGATGGAAGGTGAGAATGTAATGGAGAAAGCAAGAGACTTCACAACCCAACATCTTGAGGATTTTGTGAATTATAAGAACAAAAACAAAAATGATGATGATCTCTTAACTCTTATTAACCATGCTTTGGAGTTCCCACTTCATTGGAGGGTCCCAAGAGTTGAAACAAGGTGGTTCATAGATGCTTATGAGAACATGCATGACAAGAATCAAGTTTTGCTTGAGTTTGCTAAGTTGGATTTCAACATGTCCCAAGCAATTCACCAGGAAGACCTAAAAGAAAAGTCAAGGTAATTAAATGTTGTGTTAAAAATAAAAAAAAAAGTCTAATGTTATTTTTTTATTAAGAAAAAAAGGAATCTGATTGATCAATATTTTACTACTGAGTTTTTTTTTTTTTTTTGTGGAATTTAATTGACAAAAATTAAGGTGGTGGAGCAACCTAGGAGTTGCAAAACAGTTCACCTTCAGCAGAGACAGGTTGATGGAGAATTTTTATTGGACTGTGGGATTTGCAGAGGAGCCAAGATTTTCATATTTTAGGAGTATGACTACTGAGATATATGCTTTAATCACTGCTGTTGATGATCTTTATGATGTTTATGGCACCGTCGAAGAACTCGAGCTCTTCACTAAGGCGATCGAAAGGTATGTAATTACTATTAATCATATTAAATAAAGAAAAACTATCAAAATGATCTATGAACTATTAGAACTCGATTATTTAGTTTCTTTTAAATAGAAGTTTGTGTTAATTTAGTACTCAAACTATAATTATTATTCGATCCATGTAGTCGATGTTGTTAATAGTTCTAATGTGACGTTACAAAATAAGTAAATAATTTTGATTAGGGTTTGAGATCAAATTTTCTTCGAGTAATGGGCCGGTTAAGGTCGGTTCAAGAACCGGATTAAACCGAACGAAGCCAATTGTGAACGATTCAGACGGAGACTGACATAACGAAATAATTTTTTGAAATATTTCTTGGAAAGAAACTATTGGTCTGGACCGATTTGGCAAATCGGGGGATGTGACAATATTACTTATAATCTTACCTACTTATAATATTTAACATTATTTTAATATTTTTCATCAATTTCATATGTTCACAGTAAAAAAATTTACTTTTAATGTAGAGATAATTTTTTAATGCTTATAGATTTGGTGGGCACACCAAAATTTTTAATGGGGTACCTATGTTTGTATTTAAATAAAATATACTTATATATATATTAAAAAAACTTCTGTCAAAATAATTGAGAACCCCCATCTAAGCAATAATTTCATATTTTTTTAATTTATTTTTAATTTCACACTAGAAAAATACACGAATGCCTAAAATCAACAATAATTTGTAACCCTAAAATCAACCATTTTACCGTTGCGCCAAAATTAAAATATAATGATTTTAATTTATTACATATTTATATATAGGTGGGATATCAATGCGATGGATGAACTTCCGGAGTACATGAGGTTATGTTATTTTGCTGTTTTCCACTCTTCAAATGAACTGGCTTATCATGTCTTGAACAAACATGGGATTGATGTCATCCATTACCTAAAGAGATCGGTAACATTTTCATTCTTTCTACACATTAATTTGGTGAATTTGTTTTTGCAATATTTCACTCTATAAAATTTGAATAGAAAGGTCGAACCGGACTGAATTGACGATTTGAATCAAGAACCTAATCGACCAGTCTAGTTAGGGCTAAGCATCGGTTCAGAACCGGACTGAATTGGATCGGAACGATATAGGTAGAACATCGGAAGTGGATAGATTAAGTAGACCAGTTTTAGTTATAAAAATTTGAAAAGAAAAGTTTAAAGAAAATAGATATGAAGTGAACCGTGTGAGAGAACAATAATGAAGTAAATTGTAATAAAAGTAAACACTTTTTTTTTTTTTCAAAAATACATTTGTCTGACCAGTCCAGTCACAGTTTTGTTGGGTCCAAATTTATGGTTCCAGTAGAGGTCCAATTAAGTTGATAAACCATAATCCGAAACCGACCCGAAAAATTCTCAATTCGTTCAAGTTTTGAGTCGGATTATTTTTTCATATTTCAAAATCAAATGTGTGAATCCGTGCAAATTTTCCTGATGTGACCAAACCAACCCCGTCGGATTTTCATGTTATCTTAGAAATGGGTTCAAATTGTCAACTTTAGATCAACCAAACTAGTCTTTTTAGTCTTTTCTTTAATAGCTAAATTCACTAATTTTCATTGCATTTTAGTGGCTACATTTGTGCCAATCTTTCTTGGTGGATGCAAAATGGTTCTATAGTGGGTACACACCAGGCATGGAAGAATTCTTGGAACATGGTTGGGTTTCAGCAGCAGTGCCTGCAGTGTTGGTTCATGCTTTCTTCAGTATTGACAATCCAATAACAATTGAGGGCTTGAAGGGCTTGGAAGATTATCACCATCTCATCCGTTACTCCGCGCTCGTTTTGAGACTTGTCGACGACTTGGGAACCTCATCGGTATGATTTTGCCCTAATTTTGCCACTTCTTCTCTAGTAAAGGTGTTTGTGTGAATTAATATTTCAAAAGTTAGACCGAAAAATTACGTATGACTAACATGTGCTAAAAACTTAAAACATAGGAATACTCTCAATAATACTAGTTTCAGGACAAAAAGTGACTAGGCCAACTACCGACCTATTCGCTTGCAAAATGAGTTGTGACCCACGAACATGTGGCAGTTTCTTAGCCCGGTCGTTAGCCATCACTGACTCGGCCTGATAATACCAAGTCCATGTTGACAAAAAGTTGCATGATAGCCATACTTGTATGGATGTTCATCAATTGAGAGATTTTTGGACCCAATCAGACCGAATTCGAGCAAGACCGAATGAATTCAATTTGGTCTTTTTAAAAATATCCGGTCCGGTCCAATATGGATCCATACTTGATCCAGACCGAGTTTAAAGCAATGCACACTTCTACATACTTGTGTTTTTTTGTGACTGACCAGTAGGCCCATGTCTACCCTCTTAACTTATTTGTCAGCTCTACTTACATATACACAATTGTGTTTTTCTAGGACGAGCAAAAAAGAGGCGATGCCCCTAAATCAGTCGAATGTTTCATGCACGCAAAGGGTTGTTCCGAAGAAGAGGCACGCAAGCATGTACATGATTTGATAAAGGCAACATGGAGCAAATTCAACAAAGCTGCTCTAGAAAGTCCCTTCCCTAGGGACTTTATTAGAGTGGCACTAAATGTTGCAAGAACTTCACAACATATTTACCAATTTGGGGATGGTCATGCTTCTCAAGACCAATTCTCTAAGGATCGCATGTTGTCATTGCTAATCCAACCTATTCCTCTCACTTCTAGTGATGCAAGTGCTTAGTTCTTGGAGTTGAACTAGTTTAATAAAAACCCTAGCCGCAGCCGCGGAGGTGGTCGTGTGATCGGTTGATGATGGTGTGCTTGTGTTTTGTCGATAATGAATCGATTTCGATTTTAGAACTAGGGTTTTTTTTTTTTTTTTTTTGTTTTTTGGGTTTTTGTGTGTTTGAAAACAATTATCATTGTTTTCGGTGTTTTGTTTGTATAATAAATAAATTTTGTTTTCATAATTGTATAATGGATGTTTCTATTTAGAGCCCGTTTAGTTGTGGAAAATAAATTTTAATTTTCAGTTTTAAGTGAATAACTTTAAGAATTTAAAAATCTGTTTGGGTGAAAAAAAAATCTGTTTAAATTAAAATGATGTGAAAAATTAAACTTAGAATTAGAAAAATAGAAATATTAATGCACAATAGATATTCCGTGGTACTTAGAATTAGAAATTTGCAATGAAAAAATGAGTTTTTTATTTTAAAAAAAAAAAACTTCAACAACAAAAAAAGAACAGTTTATCTAGCGTAAAATGAACGAATTTGTCTATTCTAACTCAAAATTACTGAAATAATTTTTTGTCGAATCGAATTTCTGATGCCAGTAGATTCAAATAGAACGGATGAAACCATGTTTGAGTTGTCAATAAAAGCTGAATCCCACCTATGCTATATGAAATTGGTTTATGCATTAAACTGGTGAGTAAAAACTGAATTATCTTGACTTGATAGATATTAATTTTTTCATAATTAAATTCCAAGTCCCACCTATGCTATATGAACTTTGTTTATGCATTAAGATTTTCTTTTTATATAAGAGTATCAGGAATCTCAGCCAAGAGACAAAGAAAACGGATCCGGGCAGGGCGCTCCGCGCCCAAAAATTTATTGGGGCGGGTATGGGTGTAAATAGCTGACGTGACATCACCTAATTGGCCAATATTAATTGGCTGAGAGTCTTTTTTCTCTTTATATAATTATTCGTTAGGCATGAAATTATGCAATTAATGCACCTCTTGGGCTCTTTTTTAGCTAGGTAATCCGATTCTGTTTTAGGCTGGATTGGTTGGGTGAAGTTCCATTATCCCGATTTTATTGTTCTTTTGTTATTTGACGATTTGAATTAATATATCAATTCCTTTTGAGTTTTTTATTTCAAAAAAGAATTATTATTATTTTTAAAAAATTTAAATGCCTATTCTTTTTGTTTTAGCACAGTACTTCCAAAGTTATCAGAACAACCATGTTATTTTTGTGATTCTTTTCGACTCGAATGACGTCGATCTCGTGCCACTAGTGGACAAAATAAGTATTTGGTTTTTTTACCCTATATAGAAACAGATATTTATTGCGTTTGATCGTCTGGATTGGATAACTATAGATTGGATAGTAATGATGGATTACA
>JAYMTF010005638.1:0-11282 GCA_036897485.1 Pelargonium nanum | reverse complement strand
TGAGAGTGAGTTCTATGGGTTTTTGGATATGTTGCTTTTAGTTTTCAGTTTCTATTTGGTTTCTAGTTTCCTTTATGTTCTTAGCGTTGTTTATTTGGCTAGATTAGCTCGTTTTTCGTATATTGTATCAGGTACTCAGGTGTGGCTGGGTGACTCTAGTCCTATTTCTATTTCTAATGTGGTAGCTCTTGATGCTTCAGAGTAATAAAGTGCTTTCAACTTCCCGTCAAAAAAAAATATGGTAGAATTGTGAATTTAATGTGATTATATGTGTATACTCAATCAATCAGAATAAAATATTGAACTAATTGTGATGCTACCCAAAAAAATATAAGTGTATCTGACGAATGATCACACGACATGTGACAACTGAGCGCCACGTCAATTCTACCTCATGAAAACAAAGCCACGGGCTTGCTCTTGGATTGCGGCTTCAATAACTCGTTCCCAAAACAAGGCTCTATGGACATGCTTTCGAAACGCAGTTCTCCATACTTTTTCCCACATCGCGGCGCCAAAAGACTCTCACACCCTTTGAGCGCCTCTTATTTCATTGGCCACGCTCAAGTGCATTTGTCGAGCGCAAGGCCATCAGCGATTTCCTAAGTCATCGGTCGTTCCCAAAACTATCAACAACGTTTAAAGCCAAGTCCAAAATCCATTGGTGATGACCATGACCTTCGGCCACACCCAAGTCCATTAATCATTTCTAAGGCCATTGGTCATGCCCATGATTGCTGGTGACCATCCGAGACCATTGGCCATGCCCAAAATCATTGGAAACAAAGCCAAGGCAATGTGGAGCAAGACCTAGCCCTTGGAAGCACAAAGAAGTCACCCATGATTCTGCTCCTAGACTTGTCGCAATAGGCTTTCCGTTTTCGCTACAATCTCTTTGCCAAGGCCTACCACATAGTCCATTAGCTTATTTGCGCGTTCATCCCTAAATCTATCACAACATACATTCATTTGTCGTAACAGAGGTAAGATCAATTGTCATTCATAAGACCTTACCCATACTTTTATCGCGATATGTTTCATTCGAGTTCTAGTTCAATTACTTCCTTCATACCTAGGCATGTTCAAAGGTTCGTAGAAGGTCGGGACACATGGGGGAACATGTTTAAAGGCTCATGTTGCCTAATCGGGTTGTCATATAGGCTCCTCATCTCATCTTACAGAACAAATACAATGATAATCCACAAGCCTTAAAACCCTAAAATTCTACCTAAAAAGGTAGGGACTTGTAGGGGCTTTTACGTGTGTCTTAGCACACGAGGAAGACATATGGACTTTCCAACTCGCTTGGCACCCACGTACATCGTGCCCAAGAACCACGAGCCCAAACCACAAAAGGGGCCCCAAATCACAATCAACAATCATGTGCCTACACGTTGAAAAGATTGGATGTTGGTATAAATACTCTCCTCTTGGTAAGATAATGAGATCTTCATTCTCTCAATTATCACACATTGATAGGGAATTATGAATATGGGTTCCCATCAAAAGAGATTATGTTTCTCGATGATACGCCCACATCACCTCCCCCCAAGATATCTGGGGAGTGCAGAACTGACCCCATGATAGGTTAAGAGACAAAAATAAGGGATAAAGTATAAGATGGTCTATGTGATACCTCTGAAGAATTGTGATCTCATTTCAATCGTAATTGAGAGGCGACCTCACATGTCGCATGCACTTCTCGACCTTGACCGACCGCACCAACAGTCTTCCCCTCATCTTCTAAGCGCCAACCCTTTCATGGCTGGGCTCACCGATAGCATGAGAACTTTCACCAAGCAGATGACCATTGTCACGGTCGCCTCCTCTTTGACTGTAGTGCCTCTACCGCTCCCGCAACTCGCATAGCACAAGAACAGTCTCACCGCCTCCTTTAGTATCAACCCGAGGCGCATGAGCAAAGAGGAACCCTGTAGGTGCTTATCTACAGTGTTGAACAACAACACTCAATAATTGAGACACCCGAGCTCATGATGGTCACGACTAATGCACCTAAGATAAGGCATATGCCTACAAAAAAATTCATCAACATTCCATCGATCATAATGATGTGAGACTCCCTCGAGCTCGAAGATAGGAAGGCTACAAATACTCTAGCATCAGAAGGTCGTGGGAGAGACTCCCATGATTTAAGGATGATATCGAGTATTCTCGCCAGGACAAAGTGTCGACAACCCGAATCATCGGGCTAAAGACCATTGTGATCATTCTACCCAATTTTTAAAGGATAAAATTGTATCTCTTCAAGCAAGCCAAGCGCTTGAGTATAACTCGATAGTCAAATCTCTTAAATGAGAGTTCCAAAAAAATTGGGAAAAAATGGCTTCAATTGAGACTAAAAGAATGTCAACTCTTCCAACCAAGAGCAACACGCTTGGCTTGGCCCTCACAATGGTTCTAGACAATCCCAGGATTCAGTTCCCTAACATCTCATATAGCGGGTGTCGGCTCTTCGTCTATACCCTCAAGAGATCGTCCACAACTTGGTACTAGAATCTCCCTAACCGCGACATTACTTAATGGGACTTAATGTTGATTGCATCTCTCTTAAAGTGGCTTCGTTGGTGAAAGAGAGTAACACAAAAGTTGGAAAAAAGATGGATAGATGTTGTGTTTTGGTTCATACAATAAATATGAAACACATAAATTTTCATGTAAGAGCGAAATTAGAGTCCCTTTTCTATCCAATTTTGATCACAAAATGCAGAGTATCACACTTGCCTGCGAACATTCAATACTCAGCTCTTCTTGACAGCGCCACGTCTTGTATTTTCTTTTAAAGTTATTATCTCAATCACTGCAGTTTCTCTTTCTCTTTCATCCAAGTCAAGCTCCATGAATCATATCTCAATCACGACAGTTTAAACACGTGGATAAATTTTCCTTTCCAATTTGCCAACTCTTGTATTTTCTTTAAAGTTATAATCTTAAGGACTCTTGTATTTTATTTTCCTTAATTTGGGATGCATTTATAGAGTATTGTTTCTCGATAAAAAAAGTTACATAAACAAAATGTAACCCACATCCGGTCGTACTCATAATTGCATCAGGTCTGCAAGGTGAACAACCTCTAGTCGATAGAACAATGTAGGCAAGAAAAGTCGGCAAAATAAATCTTTAACCATAGGAAAAAAATTGGCACGGAAATCCCAGTCCCGAACCTGCCGGTGGAATGCTTGAGTTGCCCCTTCTGCGAGAGCGAGTCGCAGCCTTCCGACCGGGGGATGGTCTGAGAACGTCCTCCTCGTGAGGGCCTTACCCAGACGTCAAACAATTGACTCATAACTGATACGGATAAGGGGAAATAAACTATAACACAAAACTTATTTCTTTTAGGAAGGGGATTGACGTATGTGTGTTTGTTTCATGTGTGATACATGTGCACCTTAGTTACAAAGTACAATTAGTTTAGTTACAAGATTCTTATTGGTTCGTGTTTTGATATGAAAATATAGTAGTTACAAACACCACTGGTGTCGTTACAAAATATTTATTAACGCGCGTTTTTTTAGTAAACCACTTATAAGCTGTATTAGTGTGATTACAAATATTACATTGGTGCGCGTTTTTACATTTAGTATATGTCACATACAAGTTGTAATTAGTCTGATTATAAGTTATTTATTAACGCGCGTTGCACAGTATCACACATGCATTAATAACACGTAAAACAAATGTTTCCCTTCCTTTTAAATCCTATTTCCCTTTATATTTGATGAGCAGAAGGAAAGTGCTGGTTTCCTCACGTCAACTCCCCCACATTAATAAAACTACAGGCCTACCTTTCCAAGTCTCTTCACTCATCTTCTTGCCATAAAGCCAAAGCACAAGATTGAAAAAAATGAACAAAACCATTGGCTTCTTTCACCACACACTCAAAGTAGAAGCCAGCTAGCTCTTGCTAATGCTATTTCCTAATTCCTCCGACACAGACCTCACACCAACCTCATTCTCTCTCTCTCTCACTTGTCCCCACACCACTACCTCTCTACTCTTTACTCTTTACACTCACATATTTAGTTGACATCTTCTTGTTCAAATTCAGTGTCCACCTTTTATTTATAAAAATATTTGTATTTGAAGTAATAAATTCAACTCATTTTAACACGTTACATTACATCAAAACATGTTGGACCAAGCGGTTTAAGCGCTTCAAATTTTCTTAGAGATGTCAGATTCGAATCTCTTTGCATACAGTATGGGTAAGTTATTTGAATTTATAGGAGAAAGCTGCTCCTGATATGTAGCTCTACTAATAAAAAAACACATTACATTACTAGTATATACATACACCTATACATATAATTATATATTATACTCCTTTACCTATATCTATATATATCATGCAACCACAACACTTCTCTTTCTCTCTCTAAAACCAAACCAAACCAACTTGTTGTCATTCTTCTCTCACTACACTTCACTCCCTCAATCCACAGCCACAGCCACCAAAAGTAAACACACACACACACATGGGCTACGGAAGGCTTGGCCCCTCCGACCCGGGTGGCTCCGCCAGCCCGGATCACCACGACACCTCACATTTCGCCCACCGTCCTCCTCCTCCTCCCGGCGGCGCCGCCAGAAGCAAGAAGAAGATCCTCCTCCTCTCCCTCCTCGCCGTGGCCCTTATAGTCTGCTCCGCCGTGTCCGCCGCCCTCATTCTGGGCCTCAAGACCACCGCGTCCTCAAGATCCGACCCGGCCGCCTCCATACACCGCAAGCCCACCCAGGCCATTTCCCGGGCGTGCAGCCGGACCCGGTTCCCGGACCTGTGCGTGAACTCACTCCTGGACTTCCCGGGGTCCACCAGCGCCAGCGAGCGCGACCTCGTCCACATTTCCTTCAACATGACGCTGCAGCACCTGAACCGAGCCCTCTACTCCACCTTCGACATCTCCAACCTCCAAATGGAGGCGCGCGTGCGCTCCGCCTACGACGCCTGCCTCGAGCTTCTAGACGATTCCGTCGACGCGCTCTCACGCTCCCTACTCTCCGTCAACCCCTCCCCCGACGGTAATTAAATTACAGTACGTACCGTTTCAATTTTCAGACACATTAATGGCACTCTTAATTAATTGTTTTTAATTTCAGCGGCGAGTGGGACCGGGAAGCAGGGCGGGTCGACTCAGGACGTGCTGACGTGGCTGAGCGCGGCTCTGACGAACCAGGACACGTGTTCGGAGGGGTTCTCGGACGCGACCGGGAGCGTGAAGGACCAGGTGACCGACAAGTTGAAGGACTTGTCGGAGCTGATCAGTAACTGCTTGGCGATATTTTCGGCCGGCGACGGCGACGATTTTTCCGGCGTCCCCATACAGAACCGGCGGAGGCTGATGGAAAGCGATAGTTTGGAGGGAAATGTGGGCCCATTCCCGAAATGGGTTAGCCGGAAGGATCGGAGACTGCTCGACATGCCGATAACGGCGATTCAAGCCGACATCGTGGTCTCCGGTGACGGAAACGGTACGGTCAAGACCATTACGGAGGCGATCAAGAAAGCTCCCGAGTATAGCAGTCGTCGGTTCATCATTTACGTGAGGGCAGGAAGGTAAATTTCATAATATTTTTGTGGTAAAAAAACTTTATTTTTCATACCTCAACTTGTGTTTGTGTTTTTACGCAATTTGGACCCTAACTATTTTTAATCCAATATTGTCTAAGAATTTTAGCATTTAATTTTTTACTTAAAATAGTCTATAAACATTCACATATTAATCAAATTTGGTCAATAAGTTTTAATAACAATAACTATTTTGAATTCATTTTGAATTTTTTATGAATTATTTTAGGTTATGAAAATATTAAGGATCAAATTAAATCCAAACACGAAATATTCAAAAACCATATACAAAAGTTCAGGATCAAATTGAGATTCTTTTCATCTATTTTTTCTTACTAGAAACTTCATTTTGCAATTATTTTTAAAACTAGATATATTATGACATACAGTTTTTTTTTAAGGGATGTACTGTTAAATATAATTTGTAAAGACAAATAATAATTTATTATTTATTTTATGATGTGGTTATTAATTGGTTGACTTGAGTTACGTAATCTGCAACCATCATCATCTATAAGTCTGAAGTGGTTAGGTATTTTTATGCAAAATAAATTGTTTGTTAATAAATAAAAGAAAAAAACATAATTGATGATAATGTACATTATTGGATTGCAGGTATGAGGAGAAAATAATAAAAGTTGGTCGGAAAAAAACGAATTTGATGTTTATAGGAGACGGGAAGGGCAAAACAATAATTTCAGGAGGGAAAAATATATTTGAGAACATGACGACATTTCACACCGCGTCGTTCGGTATGTTTTACTTTTTACTGCATGGATGAGTTGTCGCCTTCTGCTTTTAGTAATAGTAAATAGTAAAACTTGGAGGGGTCGTAATAGAAATCATAAATATAAAAAGCATCACGTGTAGTGTCACCGCAATAAGATTCCTTGCCTAAACACAATCTCTAACATATTATCCTTCCAACAAAGTCCCTTTCCATCTTTTTTCTTTTTTCTTTTTCTATTTTCATTTTCTCTACTGCTTTTTAAATTATTATATTGTTTATAATTAATTTAATAATGGATTGTCTTTGAAAAAAACATAATTTAATAGATTATTAATGTGGGGCTGGCCATGTTTTGGACCAGTCTTAATTTGATTTGGATTTGTTCTAATATTTTATTTACAAAATATATTAAATTACTAATTGTATTTTTCAATATTTTGTATCACTTTTACTACAATGTACTTTATTATTGTTTACTTCATCCACGATATTTTTAATTATTTATATTATTATCTAATTTTTTATTTTAAAAAAATTGAAATCGATTATAAGTGGTCGGATCTTGATCTGGACCATTCACAATCGGTCTTATCCAATCTATAGACCGATTATAAGTGGTCTGATCTTTAGTCCGTAATTTTTGGAAATTTTGGTCCTAGTCTAATCCGGTTTTGAATTGATGTCCAACACTACATAATTGGATAAATTTTCAAACTTTCATGTACTTGATAATATGTTGTATATGTTGTAAGGAGATTATATTTAATTTGGAAACTAGTATTTCTAAAACAAAGAGTATATCGAAATATCATTATTGAAAGCAATGGAATTTAATAGGTGGTACCAAATTAAAGAATGAATTTTCATGTGCAAGGACAGTCAAGTAATTAAGAGCTTTAGAAAAATTCAATTTCAATTTTATCATTGTAGCTCCCTTGTTAATGCAGCGGCGACTGGAGCGGGTTTTATCGCCCGGGACATGACATTTGAAAATTGGGCCGGACCGGACAAGCACCAGGCGGTGGCTCTCCGTATAGGCGCCGACCACGCGGTGGTGTACCGGTGTAACATCATTGGCTACCAAGACACCCTCTACGTGCACTCGAATCGCCAATTCTTCCGCGAATGCGACGTTTATGGAACCGTGGACTTCATATTTGGCAATGCAGCTGTGGTCCTCCAAAATTGTAGCATTTATGCCCGCAAGCCCATGCCCCTTCAGAAAAATACAATCACTGCCCAAAATCGGAAAGACCCGAATCAAAATACGGGTATCTCGATCCACGCTTGCCGGATCCTACCCACGTCGGATCTTGCAGCGTCCAAGGGCAGCTACCCGACGTATCTCGGCCGCCCGTGGAAGCTCTATTCGAGGACCGTCTACATGTTGTCCTACATAGGGGACCATGTTCACCCGCGAGGCTGGTTGGAGTGGAATGCAACATTTGCACTAGACACTTTGTACTACGGCGAGTACATGAATTACGGGCCGGGCGGGGCGGTGGGTCAACGGGTCACATGGCCCGGATATCGGGTCATTACATCGACGGTGGAGGCGAGCCGGGTCACGGTGTCGCAGTTCATTTACGGGTCGTCGTGGTTACCGTCAACCGGGGTGGCATTCTTAGCTGGGCTATCGGTTTAAATCAAGTTTGCATTATAAAATATATAGGTGGGTCAGAGATGGTCCAATCCAAAATTGGATGGACGGTTTATGTTTTGTCTTGTAATTTTATGGAATATAGTTTTCTTGGCTTTATTTTTTACAATAACTTAATAATGACACTTATTAATGTGAACCTTTTTTATACATTGATGTGATATTCTAGTTGTAAACTCATGCATTTCATAGAGGCCAATTATTAATAACAGTTATTTTTTACTCTTACGTGATATTTCATTATTTTGTTTTTTTTCGAGGAAAAAAAATTGCTTGAATTTGAATTTATATTCTAATAATTTGTGCTGTTGCCCTAATAATAATAATAGTAGTAACAATGTACAGTATTTAATTTATTGTTGTCGGTGGCTTAAGAATAGTCCATCAAATAAATGCTCAAACCTAACGTAGTAATGACGTTACCAGTAAGTAAATAAATAAACAAATAATTAAATAGAAAGAAGATATAAGGAAAGCTACAAGTGTAATGGCCCACAGAAGACTCAACCACATTGATGGGCCCAACACAGATGTGGCCCACCACTGACACTTGTGGGTCCTCTTTGTTTTTGTTATTTATCAACAAACTATTACTCACTCTTGTAGTTGTAGGGCAGTTGAGGAGCCCCAACACTTCCTAATTTCATCATTTATTCATGACCTCTTCAAACACTTCACTTTATCTATGCATACTAGTATTTTAACCCACCAATGCTCGGGTCTCTTTCTAACAAAATTCATACTTTACTTTCACACTAATTTTACTTAAATGAACTCTTTCATACCATCTTGTGAATACAATTAATATTAGATTATTTGAATTAAAAATAGTTAACCAAAGAGTTATATGTCTAATGCATCTTCGTAATGTGTTTTATTTAAAGTAAAAAAAATTGGATTCAATGGATCGCTCTGGACTTACAAATTTATTGGGGCGAATACGTGTGCTATTTTAATGAGTTTATCATGTTATGTTATGATTGACTTTGCTTAACCTAAGTAAAAAATAACACGACTTTCAGTTTTTGTTCTCTAAAAGTTATGACAACATTATGTATTTATCAATGCATGTTGGAGGTTTTGAGCTTAATATTTCGTAAACACACGTCTCTCTTCGTGGTTCTAATCCTTTTATGTAGAGAGATTTCTTATATTAAAAATGGTTAATTTAGTTACTTATTTATAAGAGCATTCCAATGTCTTTGATTTGACTATTCGATATGTTTTAGCCATTGTGACCCAAATAGATAGTGACAATTTTTTATTTTCGGGTTGTTATGCGAACCAAGTGGCCCACGAATTAGTTAGGTTTTCGAAATTTCTTGTAAAAATTCTCTGGGTGGATTGATTTTCAAGTCCTAGTTCTATATCGTTTTTGTTATCGTTTGATTTAAATTAATAAATGATTAGTTTTTCATTAGAAAAAGTATAAAATTTTTACACCAATAAAAATTATGTGATAAGAATATGCAAGTTTGCAACATTTTTCCTTTTTAATATGCATCAATTACGTGGTTTCTATATATTTATTTATTTAATTTTATAGATTTAGACTTTCGTTTTATTTTATTATACATTAATCTCAATTTATAGCAACATATTATATATACTATTCTTTATTTGATACTTATTCTTTTTCAATAACCAAATAGTTAATTTTTTTTTCCATAACCAAATAGTCATTTGACAAAATTTATTCTAGAAATACAATAATCAAATAGTTTATTTTAGTTTATAATTTTTTTTGGTACCAAATTTTTTTTTGAAGTTGTCAATTATTTTTTTCCGAAAGAATCAATTATTTTAATGATGAAGTTATAGTATTTAATATTTTATTTTTATAAATACTAGTTTATATTCCGTGCGTTGCACGGAAGAAAAATATATATGTGATACTTTTAATTATTTTATATTTAAATAAAAAAATTATGAATTCAATAAAAAATGTAATATAAAATGATCAACATACATGTGCATGCATATAATTGATGCAATCACAATTATACTCAAACGTATAATTGAAATTATACACCATAATTACACGTCTTTTTACTATTCGTTACAATCAATATACATATCAATCGCCTTAATTTATTCTCCAAAAAAACAAACGAATCCACTACTCGTTCATTTGATCATCAAACATAGAAACTACTGCATAAAAAATATCAACAAATAGATGTTTTTAAAATAAAAATAATAAAGTTTGGTTAGAATGAAAATATATCAACCACAATTAAATTAAATAAACTATATAGTAAAATGAAAAAATAATTAAGTTACATATATATATAAATACAATTACACATCAACTATACATCTTTCATGAATAAAGCCATCAAATTACTATCAAAAGAAGAACGTGTAATACGTACCTGAATACTAACGGTATAACATATAAGTCTCTATTTATATATATCTCGTCTTTTGGATTTGTGTAATCAATTACCTAATTTCATATTACAGATCTATTTATTTTTATGTATAAAATAAGTTTTGTATAATTACCATATTGTATTTTTTATCAGTAATTATCATATTGTATTAGTGTTTTTTTTTAAGTGAGCAGTGCTAACTTTTATTAAACCATACGAACAGAATACAAAAAGAGCATAACATAGGAAATTGAAACTAGCCAAAATAACCTAACTAAACAAATACGTAACATAAAACAAGCTAACCCAAAAGAACCATTATGTGGAAAACCACTCTCAGAAACCTGCTCAGGAAAAGAGCAAGATTTTAAAAACAAATTGAGGGCACTAGATAAATCTTCCCCCCCAACTTGCCGAAATTCCAGCCTCATTGCCATCACCAAAACCAAATGAGACAGACCGAAAATACTAAGGACCTTCCATAACCTGACTCTACCACGGAAGATACCTCCCCTATCTCTCATTAATCCTTGCGAACATGTCCATCCAGGTTCGCATCTTGAGCACCCAAAGACACCTCCATCACTGAGCTTCCTATGACCTCCTCATCAGTGACCATGTTCCTCTTCCTCTTGAAAACTGCAACCGTCTTTCGGCTTACATCCATCGGAACCGGCTCCTCCGGAACACCCTCCTCATCACCTTTTGCTTCCTCCATCTCCCAGTCTTGCGCCAAACCGGAACGAATCCAAGGCGACCCTATAGATGGCCGCTTACCTCTCGGAGCTACAAGTGCCGGCCCATAAGCCCTCCCCTAAACCAACGAGTTCGCGGAAAGAACACGAACACAATCCTTTTCAATGTGACCCATCCGGCCACAAACATAACAGAAAGTAGGCACATTCTCATATTGAAACATGATCATGTGACTTC
>JAYMTF010005637.1:0-11282 GCA_036897485.1 Pelargonium nanum | reverse complement strand
TTCGTGATTTACTGCATTAATTTGAAAGTTTACATATCCCTTCAAAAAAAAAAAGTAATGTTTTCCTTTTGTTTTTAAAGTTTAGGGTTATTTATAGCATCTAGAATTTCAACTCATAACATAGATTTTTTTTAAAACAGCTCATAACATGGATATTAATATACAGAATCCCTTAATTTATTTCTTAACAAAAACTTTTCTAAAAGCTCCTCCATGAATTGGACACTGTATTTCAAGAAAACCATGTGATCATCTTCAATACTTGATAGAATATAAAACTAAACTATTCCTTTTCCTTTTCAGTTACAAACTAAATTATATGTACTCATCAACATAGGTTATCTGATGACTGATGTGCAGGGAATTTTATTTCCATCACAAGAAGATTGAAGATTGAAGATTGAAGCCTAAAGCTAAAGGTGTTTGTCATAATAAAACATAGTGCCGAGCTGGGAATGGCCCTAATGCTTTCTTTGCTGCTATCACTTTGCTCACCAGCAACCTCCACTTGGTCTCGTCTTTCTTGCTTTGATGCTGCGTTTTTTCTTTAAAATGCCTGACACAAAAATGGAATAAACATTGCCATCTCAGCTATATTCAGATGTAAATCAACAAAATTTCTGTTATAATCGTGAACAAGAGGTATATGATTATTTAGGACTCTGAAACTCCAAATGTTCATCATAGCTGACATGGACAGTTAAAAAGGACAGAATAGACTTCACTAAGTTGTCACCAACACGACAATTGATGTAATGTGAATCCGACTTCACTTGTTGCTATTATGAAACAGCCACCAAGAGTAGGACAGTGAACACAAAAATCCTATGTTGGGGGTGTGCAACACCATTGAAGCCTCAACGTAATACATAAACAGTGAAGAGTTGTGTATTCTTTTATGGCCACATTGAGGACTAAAAATTCAAAACACACAACAAATTATGCATGATTGGGTATCTGCTCATGTTGTTCTAACGGCAAGCAAACCTAACCAGAAAAGCCCGCGCTTATTCAATGAAATGTCATGCTTACCTACAAAGAGGGACCTTGCAAGAATCTGGCTCACTGCACATGCGAGAATGCAGTTCAAGAAGCTGCCACATGCGCTTGCAGTGAACACATCCACCAGGGACCCGTGTCTTACAATTGGAGAAATGACGGACCAAGGTTTCAAGTCCTTTGCAAGCAGAAAAACCACAAGCAACCTGACTTCCTTTCAATACTTTGTCACGAGGCCCAATGGTTCTACACCCATCCCTGCATATGTGAATGAGGGCCTCCATTGCCTCATGCAGTTGCAAGTATACCTTCTTTTCTTCTATTTTCTTTAACCTCTCTTCCTTCCTCTGTCATGAAGAATTAAAACTGACATCCAATTAGCATAAACTATATCCAAAAAACATAATCATTGAATTAAATGATGCTAAACCACTATGTTGACTATGTTACAGAGAATGTAATTTTTTTGTGTTGAATACTTGCAAAAATAATTTTTTTCTTCTAGCTAATTAAAAAAATATATATGCAGCAAGAAACTGGAAATTGTGCTATTAAATAAAAGGTTACAATGATAGCCTATGGGATTCATATTTAAGTATATAAAAAATAAACTTTAACACAACAGCAAAACTGAAAAAGTACTTAAATATCTGAGGCGCAAAGGAATGCATGTATAACTAAGATGTCGTGTAGGCATCCACCAGATACCATTGTAATAATTTTCCACAAAGTTAAATTTATTGCATTCTGAAGTCAAATATGTGCACAATAATCCACTAAGAGATGAACTTTATGTATGCGCATCTCATGAAACCATCCCTCTTCTACCCCAAAATGACCTAAAGATCAAGAAAAGATGAAGCACCAGAAAAGAAGAAAAAGAAAAGAGAAAGATAGTGTACACATATTTCAAAAGGTTTGACATTACTTGCCCCCATGTTTAACGCAATTTAAGAACAGTACGAACTACTCCAAATAGATAAGAGAAATGTACTTACAGAGTCTGCTTCAACAACCGACTCAAGAAGCTCTTGTTCAAGATCAGGATTTGAACGCCTCATTGCTTTCCAACCTTCAGTGGAAGCTATAGTTTTGAAGTCTTTCACTACCATACGAACACAGATGAAGGAGAGCCGCGGAGCATCACATTTCCTTGCTAATTGAAGCACATCAATCACATTTTCTTTGGTCAGCCAATCCTGCTCTAGAAAGTGTATACAAACTTCTTTCAACGGTGGAACTGAATAGGAATGGGACAAAACCAACAAATGGAGAACAAACTTCCTCATCTCTTCCTTCTCATAGCTGCAACAAGATATCAAAGACATGGGATTCTTGGTTTTATACAGAAAAAAACAGAGGAAGAAACTAACAAATGACTTGCATAAATTCAAATTGCGAAAGCTCAAATTTCTACAGAGGTATCCCCACCCCATCCCACCACACACACACACACAAAGAAGAAAGATTCTTTTTTATCACACCCCTTCCATGAATTTTTTTACATGTATCCTTATGAACCAACAGGAGGTTATATGAGGCTTAGAAGAGCACATACCTTATTAAATGGGACACCAAGTTGTTAGGGCACAGTGTTGATGGCCAGTTTCACATATGAGGGTAATATGCACAAATTTAGGATTAAGAAGATAAGATAAAAGGTGATAGTCACTTGTGCATGACAACAATACCGTGCTGTTTTATCTCTTAGACATCTAACATCTACATAATTTGCTTTCTTTAGAACATAAGCAGAACAACAATTTTCGATTACTATTTACAATAATAATATGCAAAATAGTGTGAGAGTAGTGATAACAGTAATTTGATATAAGGAGATAATAATATACAAACAAGTGGGAGAGTAGTGATAATAATAACCAACATAGGGACATAAATGACTGCAGAGAAAGATAAGGGATCTTGAGGCATCTCATACCAGGATGAGTAGAGAAAACGTATGAATGTGTAGACAGCTTCATGAGGTACTCCAGGAATCTTGAGATATCTGATACCATTTTTAGCTTTTGATTTGTGCAGGAAATTTCCCAGGACTGGTGATGCAATACTCTGCAAAAACAAACACTATAGCTGACTACATACTTCATCCGGGATATGGTAGCTGCTGAAAATGTTCCATTAGTTCAAACTATGAATTGATTAGGGCTGTTGTATCCCTTATCATAGTAGTTAGGAAGTTTTTTTAATCTTGTAGACATAAATAACAACTTTCAGAGATATAAATTTTCTTTCACCCACTAATTTCCAAAGGTGTAACCCTTAAAAGAAAATTGATGATATAAGTTTGGGTAATTTAATTTACTCACCAGAATATTGCAATGTGCTGGAATATATGAATTGTACTCCGAGACAATATGTACATCAGCACCATAGCCTTCTTTGAAAAGCTTGTCCCACATATCTCTTACTTCCTTAGGAACAGCTCTGCTATCTACAAGCCTTTTAGGATATTTGGTCCCTGCACAGGTTTTGCCAGGAACAGGTGGCGGCTTGGGGATGTTACGGATAATGGATAAAGAAGAAGTAGGCCTTTCCAGCACAGGTACAACATCGGCTAGATTGGTTTCCTCTAATTGTATATTGAAAGATCCACAGAAGGTTTCGCCAGTTGAAGACGGCCAGTGAGAATTGAGATCTGGTGAGGCCATCAACTGCTAGGATTTTTTACAAGATAACTGCATCAAATAATATGAGGTGTTACAAAATAAATTACTAAAAAGAGGTAAAGCACTAAATGATTATAAGCAAGTTAACTACATAGCAAAGCAACTGAAATTCAGAAGGAATTTATCAATCTGAAATGGCTATACTTCATTTGCTATCTATATTATGACAGTAAATAGGCATGAAACTATAGATACTCATATACTATATAGTAAAGAAAAGGTACAAGAAGGTTACAACAAAACATCCATGGGTTTTCACTTTTCATAGATAGGATGTCAATTTACAAACATGAATCAGAGGAAAACTCATTGTATAAAACATGAAAAGAATCGAAAGCAATGGTCCTTAAAGACTTGCACATTGTTCACAAAGTTGCTTAGAAGAAACTTCGGAATGTCTTGATTGAAGGTTGGAGATTTCTTCCATGCCTAGTTTTCAATTGTATTTTGGGGAAATCTTAAACCAGGTGCCGATGAATATGCATAATCCACTCCAACCAATATTATCATACAACAAAAATAGCAAGAAAATGGAATCATAATTACAAATAATAACTCATTTTAAAATCAAATGTGTATGCACATATACACATCAGTCAAGATCATACAAATGCAAAAGCTTCCAACTTTACTAGTCTTCTCTAGTAGGATCACATGTGTTTTAAATGAATCGGAGAATGCACTAATTGTTTTAACTCCAGAAGCAACGCAGCAGGGCCTTTTTTTGTCATCATCTAATAAATTCATCTCATATGCAACTTTTTTATTTTATTTTATAATTTATGCATGGATGGAAAGAGTTGACTCTGGTTCAACTTTAAACCGTCCAACTTTTCAATAAATAAATAAAATAGGCCACACTTGATAAAAAAAAAAAAATTAAATAGGCCACACAAAAAGGGTGAAGTACCCATGCTCAATTAAGTTCCAAATCCCAAGTACTCAATCAATTAAATATTTTTATAAAAAAAAATAGATGAAATGACGTGAATCTAAGGATCAATACAAGTAACCATTAATTTCCCATGAATTCAAAGAGAAGAAATGTACAGATTCAGCTTGTTCAATCTGGGAGCCATGGAAGCTAACCCACTGTTTGGTAGCCGAGAAAATCCTAAAGAAATGACTACAAAACTCGGAAACTTATACAAAATCTTCATAGATGGACAGGAACTATTAACAGATATTTATTTCATGTAAATAGATTTGGCGAATGCGACATTACCTATAGAAAAAAATCAGCAAATCTTCTAAAAACCTGAGATTTGCTCGATCAATCACGGAGTCGGGTCGTGGGTATCCACAAACACTGGATAATCAAAACAATCACAAAATTCAGATAAATCAATTTGCACATTCCCAACCAAAAATCCCAGAAAGAAAAATAACCCATAAAATTTTCCGATCGACAACCACTTGAGAACTCAAAAACCCTCCGTTTGTCTCCCCAGAAAAAAATTAAGAATCCGAGAAAATAATTTGCAGGTAAAGAAGAAGCTAATAATCTGAAGTACCTCGACGGTATCGGGATAAATTGGAGCAGAAATGGATTGTGAAGCGAATTAAGCAGCTGTGTGTGTATAGATATGTAGTGTATATATACAAGTAAATGTATATGAATATCAGTGTTTCAGAGAGAATTGTAGAGAGAGAAAGTTGTAGAGAGAGAGAGTGTGTGGTGTGTTGAGAGTTGTGAAATGTGATGTGATGTGTGAGGAACGGAAGAGAAGACGAGGGAAAATGGGTACGAGTCTGTTATTTGTTGGACCGGAATTTAGGAAACTATTGGCCGGTTCAAAACCTTGTCCTTTTCCCCATTATATCGTATCGCGATATTTATAAGATTATTTGTTTCTATTCTCCTTCCTCTTTTAGCATTTTTTATTTATCTTATCTTATCTACTTCAAAATAAATGATCATATTTTAATTTTTATAAAAATTAAGGATGGTTATATAAATAATTAGTAAAAATAAAAAGTTTTTTTTAATAATACTGCAACTTTATTATTGAATAGCATCAAACGTAATTGAGCTCTTAATAACTTGTGGAAGGGCATACCCTTTCCACTCAACAAGCTCAAACGTAGATACAAAATATTTTGCAATGAAGTGAGATACCCTGTGTTTGCAGATCTTTTAACAAATTGACAAAATGCAACTTCAAAATATTATAAAATAGACACACAATCTGAGGTAAGGAGATCAAATAGACAGGAGTCCAGATTATTTAACCGAATTCTCGAGACCACCTCCTGAGCATCAAGCTCAAAAACTACAGCCCTCCAACCATTTCGTTGAGCCCACTCTATTGTTGCCCGACACGCCTTAACCTCCACCATTTTAGCCTCCTTCCTACCTTCCCAAACCCAACAGCCACCACCCACCTAGCCCCAACCTTGTTAGAAGCAATGAAGACAACACCATCAACATAAAACGTTAGATGTTCATTTTGAAACATTTTTTGAACAGAAAAAGTGAATATTCATTTTTTTTTTGACAAAATAGTAAAAATTTAAAATAATTTTGCTTGATGAAGTTGAGAATCCAATTAAAATTTCTTTTTCTTTTTCTTTTTATGCATAGGATCATTAGAATATAATATTTCATTAAATTATTTTCGTTCGTATCAATCTAACAAATTTGTCATTGTAGAGTGCTTTGTTATATACTAGGCATATTAATGAAATAATTCAATCTTATTGGCGACTCCTAACTTAAAATTTGACACTCCAAGTATTTCTCTAAATAATATGATAATTTTAGTCCAAAAATAAAATAATGAAACATAATCCAACGTTTTTTGTTTGATATTCATAAAATATTTCATTAAGAGTAAGAATGTTTAATATATTTTATTTTTTTGAAATATGAAATACTGAATATTTTATTTTTATTATGGGTTAAATGGACGCCACATAAACATAATATATTAATACATTTGACACTTTTCAAATTTGTTAAAATGTGGAAATATAGATGTGAGTTCATGATATTACACTATAATGTCTAATGTATAGAAAATAGTAAATAATGTGACAAATATAGATCCAATTATAGATGTTAAATGATTGAAGTATTAAATTAGTTTAGTTCAAAATATAGATACTAATTGAGTCGAATTACATTAATCGTTTTAGTGTTTTAGTGTATTTATAATAACCGACCATATAGAATCTGCGGTAGAAAGAGGAAGGAGACAACCGACCGCAAGCATTGACGCCAATTATGTGTTGATATTGGCTTCATTTATTGTATTAGCTTCTAAGAGCATCTCCAATGGGAGAAGCTAAGAAGGCGCTAAGGAGCATGGCGTCGGTGCTGCGCATTGGAGTGAGGGGCGCTTGAGTGGAGCTGCTTGGCAGAGGCGCTAGCCAAGGCAGCGGCGCTAAGCATCCTTTTTCATTTTTTTTATTATTTTTCTTTTTTAATGTATTAACTACAGTATTTGAAAACATATTCTCCAGCTGGTATTTAAATCATACTGCAACACTAGTATAGTATACTGCAACACCATTTCTTTCATATTAATTCATTCACACAATTTTTTTTTTAAAGTCATTCACACAAATTTTTAATTGGGTTGAATGGTCAATTTGAACCCATCCCGATTATTAAACGAATTGAATTACTCGACACGAACACAATTTATTTACGAGCGGGTAGATGCAACTTGATACGGATAACATATTTAAATAATTGAGTTCAAAATTACACAAGCCGACCCGACACGTTGAGTCGCATAATTTTTATTGAGCAAATATGTCTGTGATCGATCAATGCATCAATATCTTAAAAGTGACTTAATTTAGTATATACGACAACGATTTGGTGAAAATCAAGCGCAAGATTAATTTTGTTATCCAATGTATTTTATGTACACAAAATTTTCAATTAAATTTTACTAGTTCTTTATTTATATCAAAAATAAGTTTTAAAATTTATTTCTAAAATAATAAAACAATATATGCAGAATAATTGTTTTCAAATGCTTATTTTATTATTTAATGTAATCATTTATTTTTTTGGATGAGATGCTAAGCATTGGTGTAAAAATTGCTATGTAGGTGCTAAGCATCCAAATAATGAGGTGGCATACTCTCTCTCAGCATCTCCAATGCTTAGCTAAGTTTTTGGATGCTTATCTATTTTCCATGTAGGTGCTAAGCATTGGAGTAAAAATTACTATGTAGGTGCTAAGCATTAAAGGATCTTATACAACTTTCTATAAACACCATAATATTTTACACCCTTCCTAAATGTCTTCTAATTAATAATGGTAGTTATATACTGCAGTAATTAGCACTAATTAATGGGAATTTAATTTGGCCCAGTCATTAAAAAAAGTTGGAATTATATATATATTAATTAACAATAACGACTCCCACTTGTTATTTGTTAATGACATGATTTGTGGGGCGCGTGAAGCGTGACTGTGATGCGTGTTGGAAGCCTGGAATGGAATCCAGCCGCACAACATTTTTTTTACTTCAATATAACAAAATAGAGGAAAGAAAGAAAATGAACTATAGTTTCAAATGAGAAGAAGAGAACGTAACTTTAATAATCATAAATATAATAAAATTAAAACTCGATCAGTAACAAATAGCTCACCGATGTCGTCGCTACTCGATTAAGATCCACACTAATGGTTTGTTGCCAATTAGGACACTTTATAGGTTGTGTGCATATGCTTACATTTGGCCAATGGGCACCAAGGTGTAGGCGTGCGCTTGGTCGTGACGCTTTGTCTACCAAGATTTGATTTTATAAATATGAATAGTCTTTTGTTGGTTATTGATTCACAATCTGTAAATTTGAATTATATTTTAAAGAATTCTACGCTTTTCTAGATTGCAATGTTTGTTGTTATTATCTAATTATGTCGAACGTTAGTGAGATTTTTGTTACTCAAGACTCTTGTAGTCCATATCTACATGTAGTCGGTCTTGATAACAATGACGCGGGCGTACCACCTTGTTCTATTGATGGGTCTTCTAGTTTTGATGGGTCTAAGATGACACCTCAAGATTGTCTACATCATATTCTAAATATGGCAACGATTTTGGCGAGGGCGCTAGTTTTGTTATAAGACAGTACTTATTTTGGGAGATAGGCGTAGTGTTGGCTCCTGTGCCAGTGGATTTCTTTGAAGCTTTTGATGATAATTTGTGCAATAGGACTTGTGCTGGATCATTGTCCCGTACAATTATTGTTAAGGATCTTCATCGCCTTAAGAGTGATTACTCGATTCTCGATGATCTAAAAATCGTTTTACCGGCCAATCCAGGTGATCGGTTTGACCGTTCCCCTTATGATTATTTTTTGGCATACCTCGACACGATTCGAGAACTAAAATGGAACATAAACCAAAAATTAGACACCAATTTAACAAAATGAATCATTTTTTTGAAGTCGACAATTATTTTTTTTTAAAAAAAGTACTAAACTTACATTTCTTTTTTTTTTGAACGGACTAAACTTACATTTCTTAATATATATATATAAAAATGAAATATGAGCTAAATTAACTTTTACTTAGGTTAAGTCATGCCAACTTTAAAGAAAAATGAGAGGTTAAGTTAGATGTAATGACAATACATTAAATTATACTTATATTAACTCAATTAATTTCATAAAACGCAACGACCTGTTAAATCCAAGATTTGTACAAAAGTATCACAATCTCATTGACGGCTTAAAAAAACAAAATCATCTAGCTTAGATTCATATCCATATATATATATTAATAGCTAGTAGCCACTCCATTTGCCAAATAAAAAAAACATTAGTAGATCCACCCAGCACAAATTTAAGAATAATATATATAAATAGTGTTATCTCAATTTAAATAAGTGTGTTGCAATCACATCTACAGAATATTAATATTAATTATCATCACAATTAGCACATGAACATTAAATACTTTTGTTTTCCTTTTCCATCATTTCCACTTCTTTTTTCCTGATTCTTCTCTTGCAATTATTGCATTATATAAAATTCTTCAAAACGTGTAAAATAGGAGTATATTAATATTTTTGTAAGGATCCTATACAACTTTCTAGAAACATCATAATATTTTTACACTCTGGTAGTTTATAAATTGTAGTAATTAGCACTAATTAATTTGAATTCAATTTGGTCCGGTCATTAAAAAAAGTTGGAATTAACTATATATTAATTAACAATAACGACTCCCACTTGTTATTTGTTAACGACATGATTTGTGGGGCGCGTGAGGCGTGACAGTGGATGCGTGCTGAAATCCAGTTGCACAACATTTTTTACACAATTATGTTTTAAATAGAAAGAAAACTAACCAAAATTTTAATGTGTAATAATGATACATGTCTCAACTATCTTATAAAATTATTTAAATTATTCTAACAAAATGACATATCATAGAAAAAAAAAAGTTTCTTCAACTATCATCTTCTATTTGTTTGATTCTCTAACGTGATTTATTGTACTATACAATCTCGTCATCATCGAAACAAAAAAATTATTCAACTATTTTTTTGTCATGATTTGTGCACACGTCTCGATCCTGATTAACTAGGTGCACGTTGAAAAAAAAAAATAAATGAAAATACAAATTCGTGTATATTAAATTTTTTTTTAACTAAAATAAAAAAGACTACTCGGTAAAGAGCGGAGTCAAGCTGCTTCTCTCAAATCAACAAATTCAGGTTAGTAATATATGGAGGGCAGTTTGGAAAGTTACTGCACAATCAAAGGTTAAGCACTTCCTTTGGAAGTGTATGTCGGGTTCTCTCCCTGTTTTACACAATCTAGCCCGTTGTCGTGTTGATATTAGCCCTCGCTGTCCTCGTTGTCAGCTGGACAACGAAACTGTGGAACACCTCCTTCTCCATTGTTCTTTTGCACGTAATTGTTGGAATGAGATTGGGGCGATGGGGTTGGCTGCTGCGGGAGGTTCTATACAGGAGTGGTTTGATCGCATCCTCAACTACAATGATGCTATTTTCCTTTCCAAAATCTGCTATGTTGCTTGGGGACTCTGGCATTATCGCAATAATGGAGTATGGAATAACTGTTGGGGAACGATAGAGGAATTGATCGCCATGACTGGAACTGTTCGCAATGCTTGGTTGGCAGCTTCGGGTCACGACGACAGTTCGTCGGAGGAATTGACAGCGAGCAGATCGGAAGTATGGGTCCGACCTCCTCGAGGTCGCCTGAAGCTTAATATTGACGCAGCAGTATTTCCCGATGATAATAAGTGTGGAGCTGGGTGGATTTTACGTGACCACACCGGTCAAGTTGTAGGAGGTGGCAGATCGGGGTGGGAAGGTGGAGGCAACCCTAGTTTGATTGAAGCTCTTTCGATTCGGGAAGCTCTTAGTTGGGTTAAAGACAATGGTTGGAGTAATATTACAATGGAATCTGATTCTCAGGTGGTTATCAACTCATTACAGACTGAAGGGGAGGCTATCAGTGTCTTTGGTCTGATCATTTTGGATATCACTTTTTTGGCGAATAGTTTGATTAATTTTGATTTTCATTTTGTAAATCGGTCTGCGAACCGAGTGGCCCATGGCTTAGCTAGGTCCTCGTTATCCTTATCCGGTACTGAC
>JAYMTF010005636.1:0-11286 GCA_036897485.1 Pelargonium nanum | reverse complement strand
TTAATTTTAAATATTATAATACAATAAGATAAAATAAAACAGATAATATTCAATTAAAAAATAAAACAGATAATATTCTTTTATTTATTAATTTACTCTATTTTTATGAATTCGAAGTATGTTTAGTTGTTTTTTGATCATTTGTCAAATGCTTTAGTAGGATTTGTGTGTATTATGATGGTTGGATGGTCAAAGCAGTTGGATTTGAGAAAATTTATTTTTTCATTTATACTTTTAAAGGATCTTGCACCTCATGTAGTCTATGTATTGGCGCATATACTCTAATTTCATGTTATGTATTTTGTCTACAATTCATGGTTAAAATAAGTCACCCCATGTTGAGAAACTATAATTTAATATCAACATTCTCTTCTTTTTATATTTAATTAATTTTTTGTTACATATTTTTAATGCTCTTGCATAATCATTAATTGTGTGTGTATTATATTTTATTGGTATGTCACAAAAAAATACATATATTAGATCGTGCTACTTTAATTTGCAACTTTATATTTACACATATGTTACATATTGGGGGCTCTACTAATTATAAGCTTATATTTTTCTAATTTCTAGAATTTACAATTTATGTGACTATATTTTTTTTTCATTGATTTAATTTTCTTTATTGGTTAATCTTTTTGAAAGATATTGGTTAATTATTTAATTCAATTTAGATACATTTACTAATTAATATATGCTAAAATTGATATGAAATTCTAATTATTTTAATTAGATTTTTTTTGAATCAAAATGTCCAGAAAAAATATTCATGAAATTACTATAAAAATCAAATTGATGAACTATACTTACAATTTTTATGGTTGGTTTTACTTAATAGGGTTGTTTGTTATCATTTACAAAAACAACATCTCAGTAAAAATTTGAATCATATTTTTGGTTGTTTGTTAACTTTTTTTGTGTCAACAGGGAAATTCCTGGTTGGTTTTTTGTCAACTATATTTATATAATTTTTATATCTTTAAATTAATTTATTCAATGATATAACCCATTTATTTAAATCATATTTATCTTTTTCAATTAAATATATTATTTATCATTTAAATATTTGTTGATAAATGTTTAAATTTTAAATCTAAGTTTTTTGTTGTTGCTAAATATAAATTATTTCATTATTCAAGATATAAGAATTTGATTTAAAAATTAGTGAATCCCACATGGAGAAGAAAGAAAATAAATTAGTAAAAATGATAATTATAAAAAAAAAAAAGCTCTTATGTCATTATAGTCAACTCAAAATTGAGTCCAACTCGACCCGGTCAGGCCTATTTGACTGATTGATCTTGAAATTGTCAGCAATTTATTCAACTAATATGTGACTCAATGCACAATTAACGAATTGGGTGTTAGTTCAATCATTATTTTTTTGAAAAAAAATATATATATTTGAGTTATTTGTTTTTGGATATATCTTGATATTTTTAGTTTATATACGAATTTTTTTAATGTTTTGATTTGAGAAATTGAAATTTAAAAGTGCAATTTTTAATTTAAGTTTTCAAATGACTAACCAATCCAGTTAATTAATGTGTGCTACGTAGTATTAAACAAAACGGATAAAACTCTTTATCGGTCAACTAACGTCCCTTTATTCTACATATAATATTAATTATCATCATTTTATAAATATAATAGAATAATTTGAAAATATATGATTGTAATAACTTGAACACATAAATGAGTGAGTAAAAAAAAACCCGGACATCGTCGGGTAAAAAAAACTAGTATTATTGATAATTCATACCCATTTGATTTAGAAAAAAATGACAATTATTTTAATACTACGTAAATATATAATTATTGCATTTAGAATTGGATTTTGATATGAGTAAAAAAAGAAAATCCCACTTTTGTACGTAGCTGAGGAAAGAACCAATACAAGAAAAGAAACAGTAACCATTTTGTTTGTGTCGTCGGTCCAGTTGAGGACCTCCAGAAAGGCAGAAACCACCAAAAAGGCAAAAGTTCCCAACTAATTCTCACACTGCCTGCCCACACTGAGTGTAGCCGTTTCCCACTCCCATTTCATGCCCGCAATCGCCGATGAGGAGCTCTCCTTCTCCGTCCCTCCTCTCCTCGCTAATCGCCACTCTCCTCCTCATCCACCTCCCCGCCTCCGCCGACCAACGAGCCTTCACCGGCGACTACTCCAAGCTCTCCGGCATCATCATCCCCGGTTTCGCCTCCACTCAGCTCCGCGCCTGGTCTATCCTCGACTGCCCCTACTCTCCTCTCGATTTCAATCCTCTCGACCTCGTATGGCTCGACACCACCAAAGTACGCTCCTCTTTCTCTCTCTCTCTCTTCCACGAAACCGAATCGTCGTAGGTTTGTGTTACAGCTCCCTCTGGTTTCCGAGAAAATCGGTACCGAAATGGAGGAATCAAGTTTCTGGTTACACGAGTGTTTGCTACGTTCGTATCGTTCATTTTCTCATTCTAGTTCTTGCTTCTCACGCACTGTTGCACATGTTCGATTCCTTGTTTGTGTGCTACTAGATCGCTGCTATTGCTTTGTCTCAGATTGTGACGCGGAAAAATCTAGGTTCTGAAGTTCTGAGATCAGTTTTATTTGATGTTGCATGATAAATTAATCAACAATGTATGCTGCAGAATGTGTACATCTGAAAGTCCTTGTGCACATATGTCCCTTGATATTAATTTTATTCTGATAATCAACATGGTGTTATGTTTCATAGCTCTCAAGGATTTTTTATGATAATAGTCCAAGAGCTAAAACCTTGACCTAAAATGGTTCCACAATTCTAACGAGTTGGTGTTTCTGTAGAAGCACCAACAATGCTGGCAGTTGAGGATCAAAGTAATTGTTAGGTGTAATATGAAGTTTATCTTGTTTGAGCTGTAAGGAGTTCTATTTTTGTACCCAGGAAGAAACTGTAACGGTGAATTTGTGCGTTCTTAACCAAATTTTATATTTCTATTCAGGATGTGCCGATGTGGGGTAATGCAACACTCTTATCCACTTCTGTCACAGTGTGTTGTTACTTTACATGTGGTGCTAGATCAACGTGTGACCAATTTTTAGATTTTAAATTACTTATGGTTTAACTTGAAATTAGACTTAAGATGTATCAAGGAAATTCCACATGTTCAGAGTCCTCTACATCCTCTCTGTTCCATAATTACTCATAAGTATGTTGCATTTTCTTTTCTTAATTTCCCTTATGATTAGGTAGATAAAACACTTTTTTTACTTCCGAAATATCTGTGGGATTTATTACAAATACTACTTGTGTTGTGTATGATTATTAGTTTTCTTTATTTAGGAGCATGTAATATTTTCCCCTGTTCTTTACTTTTTGTTTATGATAGAAAATTAGTTGATAACTCCCTGGATGAACTAAGGTCTCAATGGTCATTTGTTCGGCAGCTTCTTTCTGCTGTTAACTGTTGGCTGAAATGCATGTTGCTAGACCCTTACAACCAAACAGATCACCCTGATTGTAAGTCACGGCCTGATAGTGGCCTTTCAGCAATCACAGAACTTGATCCAGGTTACATAACAGGTATCATTTTCTGGTGTGGTATATCTTTGAGGGAATATTTGAACTACATTTTAGTTTGCTCTTGGTGACTTACATGCTTTAATCTAATTATGCTCGGTCTTCAGGTCCTCTCTCTTCAGTGTGGAAAGAATGGATTAAGTGGTGCATTGAGTTTGGTATAGAGGCTAATGCAATTATCGCTGTTCCATATGATTGGAGATTGGCACCATCAATGCTTGAGCAGCGAGACATTTACTTTCACAAGCTGAAGTTTGTACACACCTGCATATCTACATTCATGCTGTAGTTGCTAGATATGATTCACACCTTTGGATAAATCACTTGGTGACTTGAACAGTCTTTTAGACTATGGGTCAATATTTTCATTTTGCGTCTTGACAGTTCTTCTTCTATAGCTATTAGATTTAAACTTTTGGTATTTACAATGCGCACAAGTAATACCTTTGTTAGTATAATAAAATCACTGGCTGCTGATGTTTGTCATGAAAGCTATGTAAAGCATTATATGACTGTTAAGTTCAAACTTAGGTTTGTATATCCCTCTAAGTAACAGAACAATGATTTTGAATTATCTACTGGTGTTCACCCTTTTACCATAATTATTGCTATGATTTTTGGCAATCCTTTGTATCTAATCTATTTAATTTGGTGTGGGAGGGGGGCAATTTGTTCAATTTCCTTGGATTGATGAAACTACGAGTCAGTTTACAGATATGCCCATGCCCTGCAATTTGATGTGACGTTTAGTTTACGTTGGGCTTCACCTATACAGTTCTTTTTAATGTAATTTTTTCTTTAAAAAAATATGCATAAATTATCCTCTTTTTTTCCTACCCTCAGTTCATGTGCTTCTAGGAGACAGTAATCAGTTAAACTGAATTGAAATTGACATTGCATTGGCTTGCTTATGCTTGGCATCTGTTTGCATCTGATTGATGTTTGATTGTCCCCATGGACAGCACACAAACAGGCAGATCCACATATCTAAAAATGCTTAAGTTGAACTTTATCTGATAGGTTCTGAATTGCTCATCTGAATAGAATTGCTCATCTGAATACTATTAGTGATTCAAAGTTCCTGATGCGTGAATGTTCTGTCTTGCAACAATTAATATAATTGTGGAGTTCATTTAAAAATAATTCAACAATTAATATAATTGTGGAGTTCATCATATTTATATGTGTATTTAAGGTTTTTTCTTTCTTTTTTCAAATACATATATTCCTGTTTCAGGCTCACATTTGAAACTGCTCTCAAACATCGTGGTGGCCCCTCATTAGTCTTTGCCCATTCATTGGGCAATAATGTCTTCCGTTACTTCTTGGAGTGGCTAAAGCTAGAAATTGCACCAAAACATTATATGCAATGGGTGGATGAACACATTCATGCCTACTTTGCTGTTGGTATGATACATTTGAAAAGCCATTTGAATTGACACAATATGGTTGCTTGGGATGATCATGCATCTTTGAGTGTGTGTTTGTGTAATTTTTATATTTATAATTCTTGCTTTCAGGAGCTCCTCTTCTTGGTGCAACTGAGACAATTGAAGCAACACTTTCTGGATTTACATTTGGTCTTCCTGTAGCTGAGGTTAAATTCTTATTTTGATTATCCCTTCTAAAACCTACATGTTGTAGTACTTTGTTTATTGGTTCTTTATTAGCCCTATATGCAATTATTTTCTAATTTTATTATTTATTACCTTGTTTTATTCAATACATAAATTGCTCAATGTGTCACTCTAAAGTATTGAACAGACAGCTGTTTATTGTTAGAACTACTGGTTTGATCTCCATTCTTTAGGGAGGGTTGAGAGACATAAACTACAAAGCCAGAGAAAGGTTATTTTACTTTTTCTTGTGGCTTGTGTTTTGTGGATTTGTTTTTCTTGGCTTAAATATGTTATTACAATGTATTGTGTGTCTTTGTGTGTGTTAAAAAGAAATAGGAAGAGCAATACATATCTATTTTGATGAATCATTGACCATTACTCTATTTTTTATTTTATTGTATTAACAGTTTAACACTTAAATAACTGGAGTATTTTATCTCCAGACGTTTCCAAGGGTGTGCTGGAGTGGTCAAACTAGCTTGAACAAAATTGATTTATCTTTGTGTCTTTAGGTGCTTTTTGTGATTTGTTAGGATCTATACTCTATTGACTCTTCTTTTTAACACGTGGTTGTCATATATTGACAAGGTATCAGGGGACGGCACGATTGATGTTCAACTCATTTGCTTCCTCATTATGGATGTTGCCGTTTTCTAAGTATTGTAAGGCAGATAATATGTACTCGAAGCATTTGTCTGGGAAGAGTAACCATCATCAAACATATCAGTGTGACGAGCAGGAATTTCGGTTAAACTACTCTGGATGGCCAACAAATTTAATTAATATTGAAATTCCTTCAGTTCGCGGTAATACTGAAGCTCTTGTATCAGTGTATGTGTTTTAACTAGACTGGTATCACCTTACTCATATTCTTTATGTCTTATGTTTGAAGGATTTGATGCTTATCCATCAGTTACAGAATTAGATGAGACGGATTTGTCTTCTATGGAATGTGGTCTCCCTACTCAACTATCATTCTCTGCTCGTGAAATATCGGATGGAACCTTTTTCAAAGCAATAGAGGATTACGATCCAGATAGCAAGAGGCTTTTGTACCAGTTGCAGAAGTAAGTATTGCATTAATAATGGCTGTCTTTTGCACATGTCATTTCTAAACATTTATGTCATGATACAGTTTTCTCTTTGCTTGCTCTCAAAACGGAAAATTTGAATCCAGTTACTTCTAAAGGAACTTCACATTGACCATCAGAAAACACTATTTACTCAACATTTTGTTACGAGGAATTACTATTAAGTACATTTTGGTTTTAGGTAAAATATTATATCTTTTCAGAAATAAACAATGATATCAGAGTCCTTGCTGCGGGGGCAGTGATGTAAGACCTTTTTGCTATAACTTGTATCTTTTGTTTTGTTGGGAGAGGTATTCACTCATCCATTTTTAGATAAACAGGCTTAACATAATAACTCTAAGTAACCAATTCACATGGAAATTTTCACAATGGTTTTGTGTGTGTGCACACAAGCATAAAGTTTTCCCAAATGCTTCTGATAAACTCTGTTAACTTCTGTTGTTACTTGCTGCTTTTTATTAAATATTCTGTTTTGTAATACTGTATATTTTAGGTCATATCACGATGATCCAGTCCTGAATCCACTTACACCTTGGGAGAGACCTCCTGTGAAGAACGTATTTTGTATCTATGGTATAGATTCGAAGACCGAGGTAAACTGGAGTTCCTGCTCTGAAATTGATGTCTGCTCACTAGTTTCCCTGTCACTTAGGGTTTATAGTTCTAGATATAATATTGCTTTGCCCGCAGGCTCTAATGTTATACATGCTGGGAACAAACATGTCCGCATTGTTTGCTAGAATTCTATACGCCCCTGAAAAAGATTTTTAACTTTGTTATGGGGAAAGTATGTTTATTTATGAGGTTAAAGTAGGAACTGACTGGTTTCTTAATTACTTCCTATCTGATATATCAACTTCAATTCTGTGGCATGTTTACTACAAAAAATTACATGGATCTGAAATTCCCCCCCCCCCCCCAAAAAAAAAAAAAATTGTCTTTAGTCTTGTTATTTCTATTTTATAAACTTGTATCAATAATTTAGTTTGGCAATGATTTTGTTCAATTTTATATTTTTATCTATTTTTTTGAAATGTGCCAAATGTTAATGAAGCCCACACATCTCTGACTCTGAGTCCTACCTAGGCTCCAGAGGACTCTAGCTTCTTGAATTCACCTTGCGCCTTTTAAAACACTGGTCATGGGTGGAAGTATTCAAGATATCTGTGTAAATGTTGGCTATTGCTGTTGTAAGTTTTTCAAATGAAGGGTGTGTAGGAATTTTGCTTTGTCTCCTTCAGCTGGTGTTGTAGAAAAGAATTGTGGATGGATTAGGACTTTTTGTACTCATAAGTTCTATTGACAGCTCATTTCTGACTGCTGAGTACACATTGTTTTACCATCTTGTAACCGTTTTGCTCAAAGTTTGCTCTGTTGGCAATTTCCCCCCATATCTCCTCTCTCTACCAGGATCCTCCCCAGTCCCCGCTGAAATATTGCCCAGTCTTTGTACAATTTCACTTTTGAACCCCATATACAATTTGCTAAGCAAGAATGTACTTTGACCATTATCTTGCAATGATCTGGCCAGTTCTTTATTTACTGCTCCACTCCAGTGGTTCTATCACGTCATCCTCATCTAGTTTTGCTTGTTGTACTATTTCTCCTTTTTAGTGTATTGGTCCATTGTATTTCTGTAGGCATACACTTTCTTACTTCATTACTCTTTTCAGCTTGGTCAGGAATTGGTAGTAACTTTCAAAAGGGGAGTCACTGGGTTCCTTTTATAATATATGTGAAAGAGAAACATGTTTGCATATTAGTGGCAATTATGATCCGGGACAGGCTTGCTACCAGCTCTTGCTTTTTTATGGCTATTTTAGTATTGTTTAACCATACTAGGTAGCTGTAAGCTTGAATGATCCTTTGTTTGTTTCTCGATTGATAGTATAAGCTTGGATTTCAGGACATGTGCATGTTTCTGAAATCATGTTCTTGATTTTTTCCTTTATCTTCTTAGTCAAAATAATGTAGGTATTGCACCTCAAGTTCCAAAATAAGATCCACTGTATTTTCCATTCTTATTTATGCATATGCTTTGTCACTCAGTTTGGACAGCCGATGGCTTGGTAACATTCTAATTTCTGATAACACGGGGGTATTCTTGGTCATACATATATTTTTGAGGCCATAAGCCTCGGTGGTTTGCAATATCATATGTTTCTGAAATCATGTGTATATATTGCTTTCTTGTCATTTCAGTCGAGCGAAGGTATCTTGTATTTTGCTCCTCAGGTTTCATGAAGAAATGACCTATATTTATTAATTATTATCTGCGCATATTGTTTCCCATCTTCTTAGTCAAAATAATGTAGGTATTGCACCTCAAGTTCCAAAATAAGATCCACTGTATTTTCAATTCTTACTTATGCATATGCTTTGTCACTCAGTTTTTGTACAACCAATGGCTTGTTAACATTCTAATTACTGATAACACGGGGTTTTTTTTTGTCATACATATGTTTTTTAGGGCATGAGCCTCGGTGGTTTTGCGATAGCATATATTTCTGAAATCATGTGTATAGATTATTCTCTTGTCAATTCAGTCGAGCGAATGCATCTTGTATTTTGCACCTCAGGTTCCATGAAGAGATGGGCTTATAAATTATTATCTATGCATATTGTTCATCTCTTGTTTTTAGTAAGTTTCAGGAGAACTGATGTTTTGTTTGCATCCTAATTTCTCATGACTTGAGGTTGCTAGTATCTGTTTGTTTTATCTGGCATTCATGATTTGTGTTTTGGTGACTGATTAATTTTGTTATCTCGTTATTGGTGAAGGTTGGTTATTATTTTGCACCAAGTGGCAAGCCTTACCCTGATAACTGGATCATAACAGATATCATCTATGAGATCGAAGGCTCTCTATTCTCAAGGTAAGTTTCATTTTATGCATGTGTACTAAATTCGTGTATATATTACATTTTGTTTGTGTTCACATGTTCACGTCCATTCTACGTTCATATTATTCATATAGGGCAGGGAATCAAGTAGAAGGGAATCCAGGAGTTGCAAGTGGGGATGAAACAGTATGATCGAAACATATACAATTTAAAATACTTTTTAGTTCATGAAAAACATTCCAATTCGCCTATTTCAGAAATCAGTTTATGATATACTTGGAAGTATATGCATGGAATGTCATCTCCAATGAGTAACATATCTGTTTACAGGTACCTTATCATTCTCTCTCTTGGTGCAAAACCTGGATGGGACCCCGAGTGAACATAACAAGGGCTCCTCAGGTATGCCACGGATTGATTGAAAAGAGTTATTAGCAAGCTAAGTTATTTTTACATACCGTGCTTCTTATATGTTATTTTGAAAATGCAGTCTGAGCATGATGGGTCTGATGTACAAGTGGAACTGAATGTAGAGCATCGTCATGAGGAAGATATAGTTCCCAACATGACGAGGTCGCCTAAGGTGAAGTACATAACCTATTATGAGGATGCTGAAAGTATTCCTGGAAGGAGAACAGCTGTCTGGGAGCTTGACAAAGGTACGTTTGCTGTATGTTGCCGTTTAATGAACTTAACCGTTTCTCTTTAGAACTTTGACTGCAAATAGTGCTCTCCGAAATGCATTACCCATTGTGTTTTACTGAGACCGCATGATCCTGCTCAACATCATGGATTACTCAGTTGTAGAGCAAGTAGGTTATTCACTTATTCTCTAAGATTTACTAGACATTGTAAATACATTTACTAAAGTCTATACTGTGAGAAAGCTTAAATATATCAATTTGGCACTACTAATGTAGATAATAAGAAATAATTTGGAAATTACAGCAGAAAATTCTTCAGAAAGCTCTGGTATATGCACTTGTTATTTTGATAACTAGTCCTTTCGTTTTACATGCTATTGATTTGAATTTGTATGAACAGGGGAAGGGTTTATCTAGTGAATTGTTTTTTTAAATTTTTTTTTTAAAAATCTACTCTTGCAGTAATTTTGTTTTTAAGATCTTTTTCAAGACTTTAACAGATTTACTGGTTATCCGCCTTAAATTGATCCTATCTTTATGTAGCAAGTCACAGGAACATTGTTAGATCCCCAGTTCTAATGCGAGAGTTGTGGCTCCAGATGTGGCATGATATTAATCCTGATCATGATAAGAAATCAAAGTTTGTTACTAAAGGTCTCTCTCTTGCCCTCTCTAACACACACATGGGGGACTGGATGGGGTGATAACTAATGAACAATTGTGTCACAGCTAAGCGTGGACCTCTGAGGCATGAAGACTGTTACTGGGATTATGGGAAAGCTCGGTGTGCATGGCCTGAGTACTGTGAATATAGGTTACATCTTTTTTTTCTATCAGCGCCTTTCTACAAACATTATTATCTATTTTCATGTCTTTCTTCCTCACTGAATAAGTTGTGGTGTAGGTATACTTTTGGGGATGTTCACCTTGGACAAAGTTGTAGGTTGAAGAATTCTTCAGCCGATATGCTCTTGAAGTATGTATAGCACATAGCTAATAGGTACACTCCTCTCCCTCCTTCTCTAGCTTAATACTCTCTCTCTGTCTCAATGAGTATGTTCTCTTTTTCTTTTTGGTAAGTTACTTATAGATGAATTACCAACCAATATAATACTGTTATAACCACTTCACCTTGTAACAGCAAAGTCATACAAGAGCAGATGAAGAAAAACATAATCAAAATATCCTTAAAAAAACAGGAAAGTGGAGAGGGAGTAATATTTATGGCGCCTTTTGGGCATTAAGAAATAATTTTAATTGATGGTAGAATTAGGAAAATGTAATCAAGTTTAAGACTAAAGCAACTTCTAAATTGACATTGACCTTATTTACGGTTTCCTACTAAAATTTCTCATTTCTGATATTAACTACCCATAATAACTGTGTGGAGGGTGGCTCTGGAGACCAAATATGGGTGGGACCGTGGGAGGAGGCGTGCAGGGTCGAGGACGAGGCTGGGCTGGGTCATGGTGCTGGCGGGGGCGGTTAAATTTAACGTGGACGGCGCCACATTTGGGTCGGATGGTTTTTTTTTTTTTTTTT